>DWGJ01002362.1:0-16018 GCA_018246895.1 Aspitha aspitha aspitha | reverse complement strand
TCATACTCCTCCGTGCGCGCAATTTTCGTAAAAAGGGGTCCAAAGTTTTCGCTTCACGTATTAATATATAGATTCACTCAAATCTGTAAAACACAATGAGTTTACTGATCCCCAATACGCTCATAGATATATACTAATCGAACGTTTAACAAACATTCACCATTTACTATGTAGGAATGTAATGAAAGGTACACAGTACACAATAAAACCTTTAATTCCTTGATGCACGATGTTGTGAAAAGGCTAACGTTCCCAAAGTAAACAGTTACACAATTATCTGGTGTTTGTGTTTTTGAATATATCCAGCCGATTGGTATTGTATCCATTCTGAGTGAGTGGCCTCGTCCGCCCATAAACGCCTACAACGCGTAGGCTGCCAACGATCGCCACAATATAGGGCTATTGGTTTTTGTTCATGTTGCCGCAAATCGAAATGTGCCTACCCATTTCGAGTTACTTCGAGCAAACATGATTTGCTTCATTATTTTAAAAGACTGCACTTTCTTGAACTCCTGACCTTTATATTTGAGTACTTCTTTCTCCGAATATTCATGTACTCCCTAGCTTTCGATTTGTATTTGCTTACATGCTGAATAATATTTCTTTCAAACCAAATTACTGAATCTTCTCTATGTTAGATAATTATGCTCTGTTTACGCACCTACACATTTTCGAGGAGCATTAGGTGCTCTGAATTATTTGATTTGCGTCTCGAGTTGGCAAATAAGCAAGTGTCTCCGCGCCGTTGTCAGTACCTCGGTCCGCTCGCTCTCCAGTCAAATGCGGTTCAAGATGGTTCGGTGTAGGTACGTGAGGAGAGCGCTAATGCATTCTTTGCAGTGCTTTTTGTACATTTAACTGGGGTGAGGTTAGACCGGGAGCGGTCCGTGACTCACTTTGTAGTGTAGACCCGGGTCCAGCTGTGAAGGCATTGTCGCATCTATTGCCGTGCTAAAGTGTTCATTGCGTGCAGAGGTCGGCTTTGTAGGTCACAATAATGCATTTCTTATAAAAAGTTTTACAAGTAGGTACTTAACGTTTGAAAAATATTGCCAACACCTTGGTCTCGCATAATTAACGATTGTTTGTTTTAAAGTGCATAAAAATATGTAAACCGAAACCGGCTTGTATGCGTGAAGAGTGATGAATGTAGATGAAGCATGGCAGGTCTGTAAGGACAGAGATGCGTGGACCTAGCGTGACGATATGTATGTATATATGTATAATTATTCACACGCCACACCTAATTCACCGTGAAACAGTCGTTTCTGTGTTTCGGTCTGAAGGGTGTGGTTGCCGGTCCACTTGTATACCAGAGGCGACCATCTTAGTCCTCAAGAGTACCAACGCATCTGTGACCGTCTTTTGACAGGGTAACTACTAACACTCACTAACTGCATCTACTAACACGTACTAACTCGACTAATATCAATAACAGTCCCATTCCTGCAGTCCTATTATTAAAGAATACTCACTAATTCTTATTAACACCTGTACTAACTGAATTCACACTAACAGTCAGCTCCCTACAGCCCACTTAGGAGTCTGTTACAGA
The DNA here is from genome assembly GCA_018246895.1 of Aspitha aspitha aspitha. Taxonomy (NCBI): domain Eukaryota; kingdom Metazoa; phylum Arthropoda; class Insecta; order Lepidoptera; family Hesperiidae; genus Aspitha; species Aspitha aspitha. The sequence continues at coordinate 14,463 of DWGJ01002362.1, read as the reverse complement.
TGTCCATGGGCGGCAGCAGCCATATGTGACTGCTGCCCGCTCGTTTAAAAAAAATAATACAAAATAATGTAGTAATGTTTTGTTTTTGTCGGTTCAGTGGGCGTGGTCGGCGGCGGCATGCCGGAGGCCGCCGGCGGCGAGAGGCGGCACGTGCCGCTGTACGGGCGGCTGGTGGCCGAGGAGCAGCTGGCGTCGATGAGCGCGCCCTCCGACATTCAGGTGAGCGCCGCGGCGCGCGACCCGCCCGAGGCTTTCGCCCGCTTCCGCAACCCCGCTAAGGTAAATGATGCACGAGGCAGTTTTGCAGCTAACATCCTACCCGTAACATGCTCGAATATCCGCTAGGTCTGCAGTTTCAGTCGCAAACACTCGATTACTTTAAAAAAATGAACCAACACATCAATGATGTACACCTGACTGAATACGATTTTTTTTTGTGAGAAAGTGAAATCGTTTTACGGCTTCACGTTCTTGAGATTACGGAAATGACAGTAAGGGCTTATACGGATAGGATAAAACTAGCGAGAAATTTAAACAGAAACAAGGTTCGTTCGTGCAAAAGTGAAGATCCGTTTCTTATTCCTATCACACCTTTTACACTGTTTTCTAAAATATGGCTTAAAATATCGTGTTAAATATTCAACACACGGAACCGTATGAACGAACGCCTTTATATTCGATTCTGCGATACACTTCGCCCTTGTATTGGATAATATTTTTTTTAGAGCGAACAACATTGCACGGGAGTTGTAATAGGTTTCCTCGGAAATTCCCGCGTGCGTCGTATGTGACCAATATTGTTGATTGCGTCTTGAAACTTTCCATTGCGTTAAAATAAAAACATCCTTTACCGGTAGTGTGTTGTTTACAAATTTACAATATACCGATACTTTTTGTACAATTATATACCTACGATATAATGTTGGATCATGATCCGATACAGTCTGCCAGGCATTGCTTATATTTGTCAAAGAATAAGATGCGAATTCATTGAATGAGTTAACATATTTGCACTACATTAATAAATAGTAACTAAGTCGCTCACGTGTTATTGCCCTTTAACCTGTAAGTGTGCGTATGCTAAATACACTGCCATTGTTTTATTGAAAGAGCTTTTAACAACGGGTCTAGTCGGACATAATGCAGGTGGAAGTAAATAAATTATCTCTCAAAAGTGCCACTAATTATTCTACTATAAGTTCTCCCTCGGCATAATGGCGATGTATTTAGTGAGTACGGACTGTTAACGGTCCATAATACCCCTCGTCTAGACCGGGTTAATTAATAAATGGGTTCGACTTCAGTTACCCCCGCGAAAATATTACGTTTCGGTTCGGTTTTTCTTTACATAATTTGCCTGAGGAAAGTGCTATGTACTATTAAAAATCAGCAATAGTGATGTTACTGTTTTTGTCGATTATACGAGTACATGGTTAGCTAATACCGATTTATAGACGCGAATTTCAACAAAAACGTAAGCGGGCAGGCACAAATTTTCCTCAAGATATATTCATACGAAAAATAGTAATATTATGTAATTATAATTATGTATGTGTATGACGTAAACTAGTCCAGCCCTCGGCAGTGACGACTGTACTGTTGAAATCGAAGGCTTTAAGATGTGAACCGATTGTTTTGAAGTATTCAATAAGTGTTTATGCAAACCGTCTTGTCTACGAACAGCCCGAGCTCTTATTATTTACCTTTAGGTAATAATTATGATATAGACATCAGTGTTTGTATAAATACAGTGTTACGAGATTTTCACATACGTTCATTAGATTTATTACTGTAGTCGCCGTAGATGACAACTGTATTACAATCACTCAGCACGCACGTAACGTACTTGAATTGATTAAACAAATAATATATTACATTTATGAAACTTTATCCAAGGCCAATTCCTTACATTAAAATACCCAATGTCTTGGAAACGTTAATATGGACATTATAAGGACATAAATTCATTATTCAGACTTACGAGTACTATGCAAAGTTGGGTATCAGAATTTTGCTTAGACCGACTGACATAGTGTCCTATTTGCCATATTTCAAAATATTATTGCTGGGCTGGAGAAATTCAAGAAAAATATTAACATCTGGTAACAGACTCACTTAATAAGGATATCTATTCAGCCCACAGTGATAGCAAGAAATTTAGCATATTCTCGGCCATTCCGTCAAACATACCATGCATGATTGCTTTCGTATTTAGTCTTTTTATTTATATTTTCATTCTTAAATATTAGAGTTATATTACTTATTTTAATTTCTGATATGTTATTAGTTGATTCCTAGAACAAATAATATTGCTCCTCTCGTTTTGAGAATTTATGCAAAGGTACCGATATTGTTTCTTTATCTTTCATTCAGTATCTTTATCTTATATACCTACAGGTATAGGAAGTTAAAGATATGTATCTTTATCTTTAAGTTTATCGTAGTTTTCTTTCGATCTTTTCACTCAAAATTAATCGAAACGATCCGAACATTGCATCGAGTGTTAATTTTGTCGTTTATGAGTTTTACTTAAAATTTATCAAATATGACCTGCCCCCATTTCCTTCCATCACAGCTTTGCAATCATAATATATTTGTTCAGTATTTTTTACCTTCGAACATGAACTGACCTCAGTGTTTCGTTTGTGCAGGCGATGCAGGCGCGGATACCACACCACTTTAGGGATCCATCAACGGCACCGTTGAGAAAACTCAGCGTAGACCTTATCAAAACCTACAAACACATAAATGAGGTAAGTAATATATGTACATAAGTCAATGTAAATAAACACATGCGATCCGGTATATCGGGTCGGGATTGAAACCGATATACATGAAGATAGCGCCGGCTACTGAGCCGGTCGTGTGAACGAACTAGTTTTTGAGCCCTTCAACTATCGTTACTTTACATCTTGCCCGAGCGATATCACGGGATCTTATCCGAACCGGGCGTGAAACGTATTTAATTAGAACCGCTAGCAATTGTCCACATTTTACCTATCACCTGTCTGTTTACATCGTTTATTATTATCGGCCGTGTGTTTACATTAATTGCGGTTTACGCTCAATGAAAATTTCCAACGATGAACTCGATTCGATATTCAATTATTAGATTTTATTATCTCTTTCAACGGGATCCGTTTATGAAATGTAACAATTGTAATCACAATGTATAGTATAGTAAAGAAATGTTACATATTGTCACGGCAAATATATAATCGGTGCGAACTATTATCTATGTTTTTCGTTGCATTGATCTGCATGCATATTGTTTACTTACTTATTAGGTCTACCAACTATTGTAAACAGAAAGAGATATTAAAGCAATAGAGGTGCGATGAGCCACTAACCACCATTCATATTTCACTCAACTATACTTATGTACTATAAGAGATTATTTGCATTAAGTTTGTTCTACGACTACGACACTTTCCAGCCCAGTTATCTTAATTATTGTTTACACGCCACGCGCGGAAATCGAATATAACACGAAGAGAGAACACATATGTATGTATTTATGCTCCTTTTCCATTCCGGCTATTAATATTACCGCTTAATCGGTAGTGTTTATATTTTTAAACATCGGAAACGTGTAGAGGAAGCGTTTGTGGGACGCCCTTTTTTAAGAGTGCGTCGCAGGTCGCGTAGTCGGTTTGGTCGCGATGTACTCGTAAGAGAAAATTTATAGCATCATAAATGAAATCAAAAAACTCAATGGACCGGGCCTCATTTGAATGAACCGGGGACAGGTTATAATGCAGCTTCTGTACGATTGACTTTTAGGGTAATTGGAGTACGATTTTATAATAGAACTGACGTCACTTTATGGTAGGTACTATCTAGGTTAACACGCTTGCCTATAAAGCGCCCGTTCCTAATTGTTTTGAACAGTCTCAACTTTCGAGTATTTATACTTATCGGTAGATATACAGACAGGCAGGGAGTTCTACTGCTTGTGTGTCTGCACTGGAAACGATTTGGCTAAACGATGGGCACGCTTCAGAGTAGTTTCGATCACGTATGAATGCGGTAGTAGCCTGCGCGCTACCATCCGATGGTAAAACGGTGCCGGTGGTTAGCTTAGAAATGTATCCGAGTTTTGGGCACTTTTCAGCCGATTTGAGGCGGGCACTGTTTATGGGACGTTAAATGTAATTGCCTAGCCTAGTGGTTTGAAATTCAGCCTTCCACTGGGAGGTCTGGGTTCGATCCTGGCACGCACCTCTGATTTGTTACGTGCATTTTATGACTGAATTTAAAATATTACTTGCTATAACGGTGAAGGAAAACATCGTGAGGAAACCTGCACACATTAGCACACATTAGAGATGTTATAAAGTGTATAATATTTTCTGAGGTGTGTGAAGTCTACCAATCCGCAGTTGGCCCGCGTGGTAGACTACGGCCTAAATCACTCTCACTATGAGAGGAGACCCGGTCCAGCAGTGGACCATAAAAAATTGTAATTGCGCTCATGGTGTAACACGTATGTATGTACGTGGCGTGCGGGCGTGGTTACGGCATTCCGCGCGACTCTTGCCCGTTCTGACCTTTATGCGACGTGGGCGTTTGGTTTTCATTGCAACGTGGGACGATCGCCGTTGGGCTTTAAAACGTATCTGAATTACGGCACCTAGTGGGTGGTTCAGTGGGAGAGCCCACGGCGTGTTCCGGTTAGACTACAATATTTTTTTTATGACTGTTTACTGAACGAGAATAATGTTAGACTTTTTAAAATACGATGCGTTCCATCTCTATTAGTTAATGAGTAATTGTTGTTTTTAGGAAGTTGTTATTGAAACGGCTAAATTTATTATTTACTTTTTATCTATATTATTCTTGTGTGAGAATATTTGTTTTGTGTCTCGGCATATATTAACTATATACCTACCAAAATATAAGTTTTTACCTTTTTCCCAAACCATGTAAGCGGTTCATAAGCCGTCTGTCTAGAAACCATAACAAAGGCTGTGTTTGAAGTTTTATTCACGGTATTATTTATGTTTCTTTTATCATAAATACATATATAATACCTTACTTTAAATGTTCTGTAAGAGACAGGCGTATCAAATGGTTACTAAATAAAATTGATAGCAGTGATAGCCTAGTGGATAGATATTACGTGCGTTTTATAACTAAAATTTAAATATCACTTGCTATAACGGTGAAGGAAAACATCGTGAGGAAATCTGCACACCTTAGAGATGTTATAATTTACTTAATATTTTCTGAGGTGTGTGAAGTCTACTAATCCGCACTAGGCCCGCGTGGGTCTACCACGCGGCCTAAATGGCCTAAATCCCTCTCACTATGAGAGGAGACCCGGTCCAGCAGTGGACCATAAAAAGGGTCGAACAACAATAGAATATGCGCAATGTACACCAATTTGTCATGTGAACGTCTTTTAATGCGTCTAGCGGTATGAGAGGATTGGTGACTTGGTGATACTCGTAACGTAAGGAAACAGCGTTATGTCCCTCACAAGCGACTTTCTCTCTCACTCTGCTTCTATTATAAACGAGTGTGTGGGCGTGCGAATATCGAGCTTCGACGAACATCGTGCGCGGCCGATTGTATAACCTCAATACTGAACGTGTTGAAATTTAATTAAAACATATTTATTATTCGCTTATGGAAGGAAATAAGCGTAAGATATTTCGTCCCTGACGGGGTTCCCCCGACCGCAAATGTACATTTTGTATTCATTTTTGTTTCATTTTGAATTTTATGGTTACCGATTGCAGATACACAACAATGGTGGTCACCATCTCATTTCCGAAAAGGAGTATCCAATCTGTTATTAACAATGCGGATGATAACTTATGCTAATTGCACTTATAGTAACTAAAATAACTTAGTATATTAACATTTCGATGGTTACAGTGTTGTTACCAATAAAAAAAATTTGGTTGCATAACGGTAACTTGCTTGTTTGTCAATTTGTTTACAAAAAAAGTATCTTAAGCAGGACTCGGACTGTATGCAAGAACGCCACATAATTTACTTCCCACGTAGAACCAACGTGCTAGCTAGTAGAAACAATTTGTGCAATCCATCTTTATCTCCATGTACAGAGTCTGTATGATGACCACAGTAAACTTCGTCCGTTTCTGTACTAAAAATTGGAATAATGTAATATTTCGACTCTAATTAAATCAACGTTGCGTTATCTTTTGTGTATGTTCGAGAACACGTGACCATACAATGCCGAACTCGCAACTGCGTAAAATTATTCGTGTTTTTCTAGTATACAGTATACACAACGCGTATGATAGCGTGGACTTGAGTTCTACGTAACATTATTATTCAATAATACAATGTCACGTATAGTTTTACGCTGTGTGCAGTTTTGATTGTGTATTGTTTGTTTTCGCTCGATGACTACAAATTTATCGTTGCTATTAAATGTTTAAGCTTCTGCAACATCATTTTTAACTTACATATAATCTATAGATATATATTGAGACATAAATATGTATTTCAAATAAAAAGTTAGGTACCTACTTATTTGAAAGCATTAGTCGCATAAACGAATTTTATGGAAGGTTGTTTCTAATCTATTTATTGTGTGTCGAAATGAGGAGTAGTCCCATTTAAAATACCGGTTCGAGGCAAACAGGATATTTATTCTAATCACGCGTCAAGTAACTATTTCAATTAATTTGTTGTATGTTCGATGTTGTGGTGACGCGAATTCCTAAATCCTTGTACACGTGTACTTACTCTAGGTCGTTCAACTGGTAATGTTTTTTATTGTATTAGTCATTCCATTAAATTACTGTCGGCAGCAAGCGAAATAGATGGCCAGTGTAAAAAAATTAAATTCGGTAAATCTAATTACGTAATTCATAATTGTCATGAAACGTAACGCACGAATGCCAAGCAGTTCATATAATTAAGAAATTTCCCTATTAAATACATAATATATGTAGTAATGTAGTTGTAAACATACGCGTCCTCATCACGTATTCGCAAAGGTTGTAGCGCGTGACTAGCTATGATCAGTATTCTATGGGCATTTTGAATTACAGCTCCAACCTTATGGGACTTTTGCGAGGTATGCGTAGCGAAGTGTTGCTGTTTAATGAATTAGCTTCATGTGGCGCCCGCATAGCCTTAACATTGTAAACATTTACACGTAATAAGTAACGTACTTATATGCCTCAGCTGAAGGCCTGTCGTTACTACTTAAAAGCATCTACACATTATATTTAGTTATTCTTGCATTAGAATTGTTTTCAGTGCCAAGCTTAAGTATCTATAGCCATTATAATATTTAGAAACAATCGTACTAAAACAATTAAAGACAACATGCTAACAGTATAGAAAAGTATATAAGTAGGTACTATTTAATATATTTGTTATTATAAATGTTACCAAGTTTAAATGTCTATAGTTCATCACCGCTGTAATATGTTTAATATTTTACTTCATTGAGCAATGACTTAGGTAACGAAGAGCTTACAGGTATCTGGTACTGGTACATGCGTCAATGAGGTTACATTTTACAAAAATTCAGAAGCAGCCACTCGAAGTAAACAATTGAGTAACAGTAATAAAAACAAGAATACATTGGTTTTTTTAACGTTTAAATGTCCTGACATTTTCGTCCTAGTAAATTATTGTCTAATTGCCTTAAGTAGTCGAACTAGCAACCATCATATTAACAATACCTACATTTATTTGTATTATTGAGTCAAGCCACGTGTTTTAGATAACTGAAATGACACAAGGTTTTAAGTACACATTACTGTTATATTGTATAGAAAGGTCAAACCGCATGGCACACGGAACAAGTCGTAAACATAAACACGGCAGTATTGTGAATTACTAGTGTAATTACATTTGTATTAAAATGATTGGATGTTGATAAAAAATAATCCTGTTATTGACAGCAGGAAGTTGATGAGAACGCGACGAGCTTTGTCGCACCAACTGGTACTATCGAACGTTATCCTCGGAACAACGTCACTTATAAATAGAAGTTTCTAAACAAGCACCAGTTATAGCGGTAAAACTTCTTAATATGTACTCCTTAATATGTATGTCTTGATGAACGAAACCGGGCTTGTCGATAATGTGTGGAATGCGTTGTCAAAGACGAGTACAATCAGCAAAAAATAACTCGAAATGTTTGTATAGATGGAGAATCATGAATTTAACATACGAAACGTATTTAAAAATTAGTTACGTAGTGTTCGCAATATACGATATCCTATATCCGAACTGCGCGTCAAATCTTTTATAATCCGTTTGAAATTTAAATTCAATTTGTATTTAAAATATATCAAAGCATAAGTTATTTTAGTACACGTAGTTTTTTAAATCCTCCGTTGTAGTCGGTCAATATAAGAATCATTTTATTATTTTATACAATTAATCTTCACTGAATATCTAATGTAACTGAATATAACACCTTCAATGTAACACACTGAATGGGAATAAATGTAATAGGTACTTAATTCTTACTAATGAATTTACATTAGTCGTTCGAGTGGTTTGCGATTCAGTTGGCGCATTCAACGAACCTTTTAGAACTATACACATGTTCATAATTATATGCTGTATAAACTGCGTAATTATGACTACTGGTGCATGACAATTATTACAATTGTGTAATTATTGTTTCAAGTTTCTAAAGCCTTTATGTGCTCGGATCCATGAGCGTTACGATTTCATGATCGGAAACCTATTGTTTTTACGGAAATGCCTCTAAGCCGTCTAAATGATGTCAAGGCACAGAGTATATTAGCTTATTAGCACTCATTTCTTACATGATTAATAGCTTTAGTGGTTGTAGTAACTCGCCATCTATAACTAATAGTTTTTACCCGACTGTAAGGAGAGGTAATGTTTTTAAATGTTTCTATTAAGATAATTCTTTCGATTACAAATGTAATGAAACGTTACGCAAGTAACTGTATTATAGTTATATATTGGTATATTTTGTTATATTTTTTTCTGACCTCAACACCTAAACAAACATTAATTTCTCTTACAAAACCATTGGTTTGCGGACCACTAACTGTTTTCATTTCATAAAATTACATTAATAATGGCCAGACGAACAAAGTTTAAATTGAAGATGTAATTTATATATATAAAATATGTATTTTAGGTACAATATGTAACTATTTATTTAATCGTTTTAATAATATTTTAACCATGATCAATAATCGTCACTTGGTCAGTTTCAATAAGACCGACATAATGTGTGAATATTTTTGAAATCTTGTGAATTTATTAAACAAAAAAAGCATAATTTTATATCCGTATCTGTTGTATCTACGTGGAAGCTCTTCCTCTATGTATGAATAAGTGTTTTCCGTAATTTTTCAAGTATAACCACAAGGTAGTAGCTAAGCAGTAGGTATAAAATTGGATATGTGGGACCTTACAATTTCAATAGTTCCGACAGAACGAGCTGAAAACTCGGAAGAATTAATCTACATAAATGTCATTAAAATAAAATATATGTACCTACCGCCTAACGTGGTTATGGACCATGTTCAGTATAATTTGTTAAAAAAAAGCAGCCTGAATAATATGTAAACGACGAAACAAGGTCACAGCCATTCACATTGTCACAATGCCACAGGTCACAATGAATACATAAAAACAGTAAACTCGCGCTAATGCCTGCTGCTTTTTCATCCCATTCAGCACTCTGATGCAAGATTTTTAGATCAATTCACAAATATTACTCATCAGAGTAAAATATTCTGTATAGTCAATAAGTAAAAGTATAGAACTTTACAGTTAATTCATTATGCACGATGTAATTGCCAGCAGTGCTTCAGCGGAATGTAAAAGCCAAGAGCTTTTGTTACTGTATGCATTTAAAAACCTGTTTCATGTCAAATGCACAACCAATACGGCGATATATCATTTCAAATATTTTATCGGGTGTACATTAAGTAATATTTTTTTGTACAGACAGCCAACACGTGAATTTATTCGTGGTAATGTAAACCTTCCAAGTATTGACCGTTTTTGGAATTGGGTACAACACCGAACGTGAAGTTTGTTGGTTACGCTAAAAACAAGCGATTTAAAATTCGAATTGTTAATTTATATACTAAACATTTTTCTTTCTTCAGCTAGGTATTAACAACACTAAATTGTGTTACTCATTAAGTACTTATAACTGACTCAGAGGCATAATAACTACATGATTTATAACGCTTGTCGTATCCTAGGCACGATCTTTTGGCGAACGAATGGGTAAATTATTGGTAAATTTTAATGAACGCTTCTGTGGAACATGAGGTATTTCAAGCAGGCGCTTCCATTCCTTATCGTCTCAGCACTATCTAATTACACGCTTTATTCTATCTTCTGTGCAAAGTGGACTTCCCTTTCTTTACAATAAAATTATACTTTAACATAACCAGTATATTGTCATTCGCAAATTGGCGACCAAATTTAATTACCACATTCACATTCACATTGGTGGCATAGCATAAGTTTTTAAAGATTAATAAATATGAATCGCAATGACGGAGTTCCCGTGCAAGTCTACCAGCACGGTAAATTACAGCATTTTCATTTTAAGAGGGGAGACTTGTCTCCAATAGTGGAACTATAAATGAGCCTATAAAGAATAAAGAAAGTACTGTATTTACGATGGGAATTTAAGATGAAAACGGTGAGACGAAGGACGTATTAATTATTAGAATTAGAGGTATTAATTATAAGAAGTAAACAAATTCAGGATATTAATATGAGTACACTGAGTTTTTAAATTAATGTAGGTAATGTGTGATGGACCCATCAAATCTAAAACACCAAATTCATTCAAACCTAATACCTTAAAGGACTTATAAATAGTAAAAAGTTTTCGAATGGGTAATATCTTATACTAGATTTCTTGAAGAAGGAAGCCATTAGAGTATGTTGCATAGCAAGCATATTTAAGCTGTTTTTGAGATAAGAAAGGGCATGGACATACGAGCAGCACAGCACGAACAAAACAAGATAAGGAATTGACCGATAGATAAAATGAGTTATACACACTGTAAGCACAATAGATGGTTTCAATTTAATGTAAAAACCATTGTATTGTTGCCGAAGTCAGCCATGTGGTGTCCAGATTTAAAACTCAACGCGGCTATAAGTTTTGAGTGTTTAAAGTTAATTAGCCCTGTTATTCCTTAATATATTGTCATAGCTATTTACAATAATTTGGTAAAAAAATAATTTATCTATGCTTTCTCGAAAATATTACCACTACAAAATATATGTACACATAATGTATTCCAATAAATTATGTGGGAATGTTGTGTGTTATCTGTGTTTACTGCTCTATTAATTTGCACACATTTACTCAAATGAACAACAAAGACTTGCCTTCGCTATTCAATCAGATAATAACATGTACAATCAATTCGTATTATTTGTAAGTAAAACTTTCTGTAAGCTTAATATTTAAAGTAAAAATTTTTAATTTCATATTAAAATTTTATTAAGGAATGAACAAATTACATGAGAATTTAACCTATTTTATATCGTTTATTGCTTTATATCTATACTAGCAATGTTCAATTGTTTGTATCTTGAACTAACTCCTCTACCATAATGGAGCAGTTTCCGTATGAACTGATTTTTTTTATTATTTGATAGGCTATTGTTGATGTCCTAAGACGGATAACGCATGCTTAGTAAAAACCCGTTCAGCCTTGCTTTAAACTGTACTAGGTTTAATTATTATCTGTTATAAGGTACCTACGTTATTTTTAATGACTTCGTATCCATAATAAATGAGCTATGCCATTGAGTTCTGTGATTAAATTCATTTCGTTGTAATAGTCTGCTCTATCAGTAAGTGCTCTTCATTAAGAAAAAAAACAGGAAATTGGACAGTATTTTTCACTCAAATAAAAGCATTAGGGAAAAATGCCTAGTAGTAATGCAATTTAAACAATTAAATATGACCTTAGCAAGCGGATGGCGGACACCTTGGCCCTCTTGCTCATTCCGACGTAAAATCTTCAGACTCTGAACCAATTCGATATCTACTGACTCTCATTTCATAAGAAATTACATCGATCGGCCCTTTGTCAATCATTTCAATTGCAATAATTATGTGTCGTTCTTGACCTGCGACAGTTCCAAATGATGACAACGCTAGTTATATTTTCATCACTATAGGTATACGAACTTTATACTTATGTTAAATGAATATGAAAATTGGAAATTCATGTCAATAATAATAAGCACCTATTGTAATACGATTACCTATTGTAATATTGTAATACGCAGTAGTTCAAAATATATGATGAAAATGTTAGTTGCATATATTTTCATTATTATGCAAACATTTATATTAAATTAGGAATAAAATGTATTGTAATAGTATGACACCTATTTTAATAACAGTTATAAGTAAATGATGGAAATATAAGGGTTATTTTCATCATTATGGACAAATTCATATTCAATGAATATTAACGTTCATGTTAGTAATAACAATACTTGTTTATGTTTATCTTTCACAATTCTTTAAAAATTCTTTAAAATGTTGCTGTTTGTGTAGAGATATCATGTGGTAGGTATAACTAGAGTTTTTCACGACAGTTTTAATCCATGTATAAAATTTAATGTTTCTTCCTCAATGACAACAGCCGAAAACTATTAATGAAGATGGTTTATGAAGCTGAAACTAACCAGGAATTTTCCCACAGACCGTGTTGTTTCACTGCTAAACTGAAGTCTCCTCATGTAGTGAAGGGTTTTTATTTTTAGCGTGCGGATTTGCAAACTAAGCATCTTAGAAATTAAATTAATTTCATTAATTATACGAATCCCTTGCTTAATTATTGTCTATTTCTTAAAAATATCTGTATTGTAATGCGAATGTTTTTGCAACGGCTAGTCACTAGCCAACTTTTTCTACCCTTACCTACCTTATTCGATAACTGAACTAATAAACTATTTGAAGCGGAAAACGCTTTTTAAACTTCACTATCAGTAATTTGTAATAACTGACACGGATTTCCCGCAAGGGTTTTTCACATACCGTATAAACATAAATGAAACCAAATATTTAACAAGAATTCACCTGTTGCAATATTGTGCAGAGTTTCATCATTATTTAGTTACAGGTAAATGTATTATTTAATTTATTTTTGCTTCATTGCTCTTTATTTTCCAAGTGTATTATGCACATAAAGTCTAAATCTTCAATGGAAGGCGTGCTTCGTAAGTCATCAAAATACTTATAACTGAATACTACTCACTATAGTAGCGCACGCGCGCGGAGCTCACATCGCTTCGTACAATTTTAGTATAATGTATGTATATAGTCTATTTTTAGTTTTTTAGTATGTGTTATAAGTGCCGTAGGAATTGTCTGTTCATTGATATCGTTGTATAGCCATCCGCATGCTTTACCTATATCCAAAACAGACATAAGTCAGTAGCGGACATAACCTATTTTTAATCTAAACATTTTAACGATGTAAAATTATTCAAGGTGACGTACAATTTAACTAATATCAATTGGTTATGAATAGTACACGAAATAAGATATAAATTCTGTTTGTTTAAATAAAGACACCACTACTCTTGTGGAGTAGGTACTTTGGAACAACAAAAAAGAGACAAGAAAAAGAAAATATTTATAATCAATAGGTGAAATAATTGCAGCGGTTTTTATGTCTGCAGTGGATTTCTGGAAATCAATCTCTACTACAATTACAATGTAAAATTTTGCGTTTTACTGCGCCCTTCATGAAGACATGTTTGTATCTGTTCTGTTTTACTCCTATTGTTTCATTTCCTTTTACGCGCTAAGATCGGTGATTGTTTTATGTTTAATCTAGTATTGGTAGAACAGCTTCGGCTTACTTAAATACCCATTCTAAAGTAACTTACTTGTTTAGCGTAGCAAGCATAGACGTAAAATTAGTCTTATAATATAACTATATACATTTTGTTATTTGTATCTAATACCTACAAATATTTTAGTTCACAATGCTATCAATACTAATAAATTTGTTTACAGGAAATCTCTAGGTATTTTTTAATAAGTTTAACTACGTCTTAGGGAATTCCTTCACAATCTTGACGTCGTCGCCACTGACCGTGTCAAGGCGTGCTTTGCTCACTACAAAAAAGGCATTTTTCTGTCTGTCAGTTTCAGTTTTGTTATAAAATTTAAGTAAACTTTAAGTTTTAGTGGAGGGGTCCAGGAAGACAAAACAATTGAGTGACATTAGTATCGTATAAATATTAATGTCAATATTTGTCAAAAACAAATTGTCTAAATTGGTAAAATGTTAATTGTCTGTGCATCTATAATAAATCTAAAAGCCTAAAATGAATCACCGCAAAGTTGTACACGCATAACTTCCAAACGACTGCACTAAATTGAGTAAATCTTTCTTTCATGTGTTCTTTTTATTAGAATGTTTGAAAATATTGAAATATTAGCTGTGCCCGCGGTTTCGCCCGCGTGGAAAT
>DWGJ01002361.1:0-16020 GCA_018246895.1 Aspitha aspitha aspitha | reverse complement strand
AGGAACGCTTTTTCGTTGCTATTCCACTCCTATTGGTTATAGCGTGATGTTATACAGCCTATAGCCTTCCTCAATAACCGGACTATTCGACATAAAAACAATTGTTCAATTGGAATCAGTAGTTCCTGAGATTAGCGCGTTCAACCAAACAAACTCTTCAGCTTTATAATATAAGTATGGATTCATTTAATTTACACTCAATCAATTATAGAACGGTCATAATTGTATTGGAAAATTATGTACGTTGTAATGTTTGTTCTGTGTCTTATTGTTCTCTCAATGCTAGAGGATAATGTGGATAGGAATTCTCGTTTCTAGCTTTTGTTGAAGGTCATTATTTGGAGTAGTTCTCTACTAATGCGCTACTGCATCCGATTGTAGACCCCTTGAGCCCACTGATTTCCCGCGGTCCTACTCCGATGCAAAGAATTAATCAGTAACTGTAAATGTATTTATGTTAAAAAACTTTTTGAAGACAATCATTTATTTAAATGCCTTATAATGAAGAAAGTTTTCGTTTTCTCCTCAGCAAGCCCTTCCATTTGATACCCATAGTATGGTAATGCAGGAAAAAATAACAAGTTCGCCATTTTGGGTGATCCGCCATATTGGAATTAGTATGACGTCACATAAGCTAAGCATGTATGTCATCCAGAATAAGCGTGTATACCAAATTTCAGATCAATCGGTTAAAGATAACTGGTCTAAAATTCAGTCGCAATGTACAATACATACATATACCAAGTGAATAAAAAGCTTGTAAAAATAAAAGCTATATGTTTTCAATTATGAAATGTGTTCATAGACTGTCGTTTTCTCGTTATGCTACGACGTTATATAAATGAACGTACAAAAACGTTAGGACATGACAATACACGACTGTTGTTAGCCCAAACAAATCGATCGAAAACCATCGGTCGGTTTGACCTTCAGATAGACAAGACTGTCAACTTATAACGATTATGGGTTCGTAGCTCCGATTGTTTGGTCACCCGAAATGCTAAGGTGGAAGTTCAGTTTGATTCCCGCTTAGTACAAATATTTGTGAGCGTGACTGCTATTTGTTTGTACGTCAGACTATCTTCATAGTTATGTGACAATTGGTGCAATTTATCAACTGTGTGCTTACCATACCACGCTTTCTATAAAAAATATGTTGTCATTGCGAAATATTAAAAAAAGCCATTACTGAACTCCAGTAATTCTTATATTATCCCGGAAAAAGATTTCGATTGAATTATGCATTCGGATTCTGAAAATAGGTCTACCTAGGTGCCTAAGGTTTGTAAAGTTACCGCCACCTCAGTTCCCTTCCTTCAACAAGGTTTATCAGGGTACGCCATATATTTCTCTATTTTGTTCATATTCGTGATGAGTCTCACTAATATTAGATTTTGTTATTTCTGATTCTTGATAATTCTCGAATTGTTTTCTTACTTTAGGTTGTCTGCTACGTGTTATTTAAGCGATAGTGACATATTGCATCGGGATTTGAAATCTTTACTTTAAATTGTGTTTTGTTGTATTTTTTACGCTATGGTGTGTACTTACTATATTTGTTACTATATTATTGTTATTTCTGTAATGTTTACGTTGAGTTGTTTTTGTGTTTCTTGGTATTTAGTGTACTTTTTTTTTGGAATATTGAAGGTAGTTTTTTCAGTGCAATTTAACAAATTGAGGTGGTCCCCTATATTCCGTGACTTGACTTTGACAAGCGCTGACAGTTGACATTGTCATCGTTGTGTTATTCTCGCGTTCCCGTTTGTGAAATATGGAATATGTGTACCTATTTTTTCTCGGCGTAAGCATTTCAACAATGTATAACGGTGTTATAATTTTACACCGAATGGCCTCTTGGTCTAGTGGGTTGAATCTTGATAGCGAAATGCGAGGTCGTGATTCGATTCCCAAGACAAGTATTTGGGTATTGATAATTCTGTATTTGGGAGTAATAAAACGTAATATCAGTATATTAAAGTATTTGTCTGTTAATCAGCTGTCCGGTTACCATAACACAGGTGTTTAACTGTCTTACTTGGAATGAAATAGTCATGTGTGGATTTGTCAGAAATATTAATACGAGTATATTGATAAGGATTAAGACATTTTTCAAACTGTGCCTTCTGTGTGCCCCGTGTTTGAACTGGCGTGATGGTATAATAATAATTATTTTAGTTGCAGAACGTTATCGTAATAGTAACGATCGTCCACATAAAACTGGAGCCAAGGCAAATCGAACGTAACCACAACACGCATACATACCCACATACATTATAATGCATCGCTGAAACAAGTCCGTGTTTATGCGTGGCCTACTTCGGTGACCACGTGGCCCGATCTATTAAAATATTATCGAATCACTGAATTATGTAGCCCACAAGATATTCGTGCGGACAGACAGAATGTATTAAGCGAGCTCTCGCATTGCAAGCAAAAAGAAATTGCAAAAGGAAAGACAGCGTTTTCGCGGCTTTCGTTTGAGCCAATATAATACGTATATACCACAAAAAGTTCAGGAATTGATTACCCAATCTGACTGGCCTCGTGGTCGAGTGGCTAGAGACTCTGACTGTAAAACCGGAGGTCGTGGGTTCGATTCCCACCCAAGACAAACATTCGTGTGATGAACACATTTATTTGTTCTGTGTCTGGGCGTAATAAAGAAAATATCTATGTAAGTACTATATTGTATGTATGTTTATCAGCTGTCCGGTTACCATAACACAGGTATTAAATTTCCTAATTTGGGATCAGACGGCCGGTTTGGAATTGGGCCCAGTTATTTATTTATTATAGAACACAATAAATAAAAAAACAACATATATAATACAATAATAAAATTAACAATCCAGAAAATAATAAAAAATAATTATAGGAATAATCCAGATAATAATAAATATTGTCAGATGGTGCCACACTGAGCTGCGAAACGGATCGAAATCAGCGATTGACATGACTATGTCGCAGCACTGATATTCAGTACGAACCAACAGTTAGGCGGTGTCTCTTTAACTTATATACGAAACGCCGCCTTTACGAACAGACAACCATTATGCAAATGGTATTCAAATCGTACACACGCCTACCGTCGTTACTCACACTCTATTAAACGCCATTTCGCGGTGGAAATTGTCAGTGTGAATCAACGTTATGGTAGTAGGCTTTAATGTTATAGTACAGTGAACGTGTTGAAACTATTACCCTACCGAATTTCATCGGAAACGATTCAGCCGTGAAAACGCAACAGACAGATAGGAATTAATTTTGTATATCGCTCATTACCTATTATAAAATAATAATACGGAAAACGGAAGAATAAAGAACGCTTTTTCTTTGCTGCCCCACTCCTATTAGTCATAGCATGATGTTATAGCCTAAACTAAAGCCTTCCCCAATAAATGGACTATAGAATACAAAAATAATTTTTCAATTCGAACCACCAGTTTCTGAGATTAGTGCGTTCAAAGAAATGAACTGTTCAGCTTTTTAATACGAGTATTAGTAGAGATACATACATATATTAGAAAATCAGTGTAACGTCCACTTTACTAGTATTCAGGATTTTTAGCAAACAACTATGGTTTTGAAAATTATTTTCCATCGAAAGTCTATGTATTTGGTGATCGGCAAAGATTAAGGACCATTTTTAGTTGTTTCCGGTATGTGCCACTGTCTTCAAACTGAATTTCAAACCACTAGGCTACCATTCATCCATCATCAATCAGCCCTTGAAAGTCCACTGCTGAACATAGGCCTCTTCTAATTAACGCCACTTCTTTCGGTCCCGGGCCTTCAGAATCCAGCGGATTCGCGCTGTTTACTTTGGGTCGTCAGATCACCTGGTAGGAGGGTGACTCCTCTTGCCGAGCTGTCTGTTTAAAATTGTAATATACAATTAATTAATTCCAAATGATATAATGCCTGTTCAATGTACGCTTCAGGTAATTGAATGCGATTGGTTTCTAGAAACGTTTCGATTTACAGTAGATTCCGGGAACGGATACAACATACCTACATACAGAAATTGTAATGAAGTTGTGCGCGATAGTACTATGTGTATCTATTTATTGATTTCATGTAGCGATTGAGCGCACGTAGGTACTGATTCTGAATGTGTACTGTAATATTATATGCTAGGTTCTAGCTTATAGTGCTCCGGTACTATGTATGTATGTATTCAGGATATTAGTGAGTGACTTTGTTAGCAAGTCGGGTTGCGTGTAAGACCAATTCACTATCGGGAAAGTAAGAAAGAAAACATATTTATTTCGCCCAAAAATAGAGTAATACACGCAATGTAGAATAAAGCAGAATAACAAAATAACTACAAGCGATAACATATAACAAAACAAAATGTGAGCAGAAAAAAAAATACAAAAAGTATGGAGTAATATATCTAAGTTGGGCGAAAAAAGGTAGTAGGTAGTCAAACGTGAACTAATATGCATATATACAATAAAAGGTGTACATATATATACGTATATACCTATACGTGATCCTACGTCCCGCTCTAAAGTATAGCAACATTCTATTGTCGATTTTTCTCTATTGTCCATTTTTTTCTATTGTTGATTTTTGTCAAATCGTGCAGGCGCATCGTAAATTTTGCTCTCATTTATTCATAAAGGATTTAAAAAGTACAAATTGAATAAAATCTAATTTAAACACCGTGTTCTAGTAAATAGGTGATCTATGTAAAGCTTAATTATTCGGTGCTAATTTGTAGACAACAAGCGTCCGAGTGTGTGGAACGTTCGTATAGGCTAATTTATTCATTGTGTATAGAAATTAGTATTCGAAACTATGCTTTTGTTACTAAAGTACATAGTGTATAAATTTATGTAAGTAGGTAATACAATTATACAAGACAAATATTATTATTCATGATTATAATTTCATCGGTACCTGTATACCAGATATCTGGTATACGGCTGTATACCAGAGGCGACCATCTTAGTTCTCAAGAGTAGCAACGTATCTGTGACCGACTTCTGATGGGGTAACTACTAACACTCACTAACTGCACCTACTAACACACTAACTGGGCTAATACCACTAACATTCCCATTCCTGCAGTCCTGTTGCTAAAGAATACTCACCAACTAATTCTTATTAACACCTATACTAACTAAATTCACACTAACAGTCAGCTCCCTACAGCCCTGTTAGGAGTCGATTACAGAGGTCCATAGGCGGCAGCGGCCACTTGTGACTGCTGCCTGCTCGTTTGCTATTCTCTTCAAATAAAAAAAGTGCCTACTGGTAAATTACTGATCCAAATTTATCCATTTATTAATATTTATGTGTGTTATAATAAAAATAAAACATACAGAAATTATTCTAGTTCATTACATAACTGCGGCAATCGCAGCCGCCGGAGTGCTGACTGTTGGATATGTTTACTATCGATATGAGAAGAATAAATTGCCAAGAACGTGGACACGCGTTGGAACACTCGATAATATTTACGTTTATCCCATTAAATCATGTGCTCCGGTAAAAGTTGATACTGCCGAATGCACTTATCTAGGCTTGAAGCAAGGAGGGCTCCGAGACAGGTGTGTAGAAGAAAATATAATTATATTGATGTTGGTTCCAACGTTAAACATAATAGATTGTCTTCCTCAGAGTTTTCATGCTGGTAGACGACAACAATAACTTTATAAGTGCGCGAGCCTATCCTGAACTTTTACTAGTAAAGCCGTCTGTGAAAAGTTCCATTCTTACTCTGCGCCATGTCGATTTGGAAACTCTTGTAGTTAATTTAACTAAGGTCAGTAATTAGTTAGGTTTACTAATTGTATGCTATACCTTAATTAAATAACCTATTGTTGTTTTTATTTATTCCTTGTTTATTACTATTACATTTAGGTGATTGAAGAGGAAAAACCTTTTATCGCAACAATATGGGGTGTCAATGTTCCAGTACTTGATTGTGGCCGCGAAGCTAGTGAATGGTTTTCAAAGTAAGTCTTTTAATAAAATAAATAAACCGCAAAAGCAAGATTTCAAACTAGATTACTTTTTTTATAATTTGCTTCAAGTATTTAATGTCGCGGTATAGACTTAAATTAAATTCAACAAAATAACGTTAATCGAATCTTATATTATTTGAATTTTAAACAAAGTTTTTAAGACAATTTTATGGTAGCTAATATAAATATATCGAATGGAGCTGGAAAAGAACATTACCATCCACATCTGGATTTTCTTTATAATTCTTTATATACAACACACACGCTAGAGACGCAAGAATTAACATTTAAGAAGGTTAAGGGTATTATATACAATTAAATTTGAGACTCTGGTGCCTTGATGTGGTTTACACTTGTAGGTACCTACTGAATCACAGTGTGTGAACACTATCATGACGCAAATAGAAATACGAAATTGATGTAATTCATATTGCTTACTACGTTTTACAGGGTGCTAAGCCACGCTAATTCGAAGTTCCGATTAGTATACTACTTTGCTCAAAAATGTCGAGAACTCAAAAAAGTGCATAACACATATTTCTACAAATTCCTGGATACAGATACTGTAAGTGCTTATGAAGTTTTTCTTCAACAAAGGTTAGAGGATGGACTATGAATAACGAGTAACAAGATCATGAAATAGAAGTTTGTTTGTATATAAAACGTACATTATTTGAAAAATAACCATCGTTCCTGGACGGATGGTAGATACAGTATCCTAAAATAGTCATGAGATCTTTAGATAGTCGTAATAGTGGCTTATAGAGAACATACCTATTCTATTTACATTATGTTATTAGCTGTAGTAGGCACCTACTGTATAACAGAACCTAATATTCAATTATTGAAATGATGTTTGCAGGGTGCTTTTCCTGAAGATACTTCTTTCAATCTGATTAATAATGCATCAGTCGATGATCTAAATTCACGCTTGAAGGATGTAAAAGTCGATCACCGGTATTTTAGACCGAACTTCACAGTGGAAGGTGCTAAAATATTTGACGAGGATAAATGGAAATATGTAAAAATCGGTGAAAATATCTTCGAAGTTATCAAACCTTGCATCAGGTAAGTACATAAACAATGCTTAAACGCTGCTAGATCTTAATTTTTAATTAATATACTGTTGCACTATTTTTTATAACAGGTGTTCTTTGACAACTGTTGATCCTGATACCGGAATAGGAGACCCTAAAATGGAGTCGCTGGAAATGCTAAAAAGGTACTTAATTGTTGATAATTTACGATAAGTACCGTTTTGGAGTAACATTTTTCTTTTTAATTATATTGTTATCTAAGACAACGGCGATTAAAATATTTAACTATCAGTAGCAGGTACATACATAAATTGTTTCAACTCCAATTAACTATTTCGCAAAAAAAAAACTACTTTAATTAAGTTCAGCTTCGTTTAATGAACAATAAAGTTTGAAAGGAACGAAACTATACGATATCAGTTATATAACCCATATTAATATATTATTTATTGTTATCATTTCATTAGCTATTAGTTCTTCTTTATTTTGTTTAATATGTAAATAGATGTAACACTAACGACAATATATTATTAACAATATTAATAAAAACAGTAGACGTACAATTACTCATTCATTCCAACAATA
This sequence comes from Aspitha aspitha aspitha, assembly GCA_018246895.1. Lineage (NCBI taxonomy): Eukaryota > Metazoa > Arthropoda > Insecta > Lepidoptera > Hesperiidae > Aspitha > Aspitha aspitha. Next base: position 8,420 of record DWGJ01002361.1, on the reverse strand, counting down.
ATGTAGAGAAAAAAGTAAAGATAGTCAGTCCGAATTCATTTGTAACATCATTCATGTATTCAACAAAATCTGATTGATTTTACAGTTACCGTCAGTTTGAAGATCCATTAGAGCGCAAGTTGGCTTGCTATGCGCCGCGCATGGGTTTGCTTATCGCACTGCGTTCAGCACCTGGCGGCAACATAGCCCTCCATGACGATGTATATGCGTCTTATAAATAAGGTAATATTTTTTCATTTGATCGACATTTTTATATTACCATCTAATAGGTTCTAATGAAGTATGAAAATTAATAGCGGCATATCCGCTGAATCTTACGGTTATGCTTACATTTAATACTTCTAGACTAGTACTTCTATATAGGTAGTCATTAGTAAAATAGTTGTTTAGAAGACCTTCTTAATCGTCAAGCTCGAAAAGTCATTTGGTAATTAATCCAAGTCAAGAAATCAATTATTTATAGATACCGTGTATTTCTGCAATATTAAACATTTATAAAATGTCGTGGTGTGGGACCTATATTCTTCTTTAATATATATATTAAATTGTTACTAAACCTGTGAATCTACTTCCTTAAATATTTTTTTCCAGGGCTCGGGTCTTCGCCGCATCAGCAGGAGATCTAGGGCATTCTTTACCACTCTGCTACAGTGCAAATTATTCAGTATCTACGTTAGTGTTTACCCCACCATCGAATTTATATCACATAAATTTTATACGTTGCTTACATTCATGGTTACCTACTTTGTTTTATGTGTTAATTTATTAATTAAGAATCTGTCAATTACAACAAAGTACACTTTTGCATTATTTGTTATTATATGTGATCACTTTTCTAATACATTTCATTTAATATTAGTAAATTAATCAATATAATATTTTCTCTGATAAAGTAATAAATAAGTAATTCTTAAGTATTATGTAAGACTTCTTAAATTATACTTCGTCTTCTAAAAATAAAATGTACAAATAACATTTTTTTATTATACACCCAATACCTCCAACCTAACCTAAACCTTTGCCAGTATAAAGCGTGTCAACTTAATTATAAATTACGTCACAAAATGAAAGGCCCGTTAAAATATTTTTCATTGCAACGTGACTGTCGATGTATGTAATAGATAATATGCAGCAAAACAATAACGTTTTCGACAAATCCATTCAAAATATCTTTGATCTTTTAAAACTAGTTACATGAAACGATTCATCTTAACGATGCTTAAGTATGACAATAAGGGTTTTCAAGAATGAGTACATATAAAAATATTGTACCTAGTTATGTGTGGAAAAATAATCGATAGTTGGCATGTTAATCGATTTTGATTGATTCGGAAAGTAATATGCGGTACAGCTCTATGTTTTAAAAATGGATACAACAACAAAGTCCTCCCTGAACTTTTCGATAAAACAAAAGCTTTTTGAAGAGATTTTAAATAAAATAAGATGTTTTACACGCGTTTTGTATAAATACCGATTATTGTTGGTTACCAATAATTGCTTTTTTATATGTCTAAAACTATAGGACTTGTCGGTATCGTGTTAGTCGTTTATACAAAATTCACTCATGTTTCTGACCAAGAAACGTCAAAACGAGCCTCTTATTTTATAACCATGTCAATTTCGTTAAAAAAGTTTAATGGAAGTATTGTTAACAATCAGCCGCCTACCTATCAAACAAATCAGATTTTATATAATATCTTCATCATTCGGCATCGTAAATAAATTTCAGATTATAGTCTTAGGACTTTTTGCCCGTGTACCTTTATTAATATTATCAAGCTACGACCCGATATTCCGTCAACTCAACAGTCGTCTTTGATATTAACTTCGTCTTAGAGTTCATACTGACAATTATGTATAATCAAAACATTCAAGGTGAGTTAATTAACAACACCTCATAAAGTAGTGATAAGTACTTTTTAACTGAAGTATTTTATGCACAGGAAAGCGTATTATTAAAGAATTTATCTAATAATAGCAATTGTAGAATATAAATGTTTTTTTATTTTCTATTCGCCTTTTACATGATATCTGATGTAATAATATAAAATCGTTTTGACGGTAGCAAACACATTTGTTAGTATGCAAAATATTCCATGTTCCATAAAAACACGTAATATAAGAATTTTTGAATTTCCGTTATTTAAATGTGAAAGATGTATAAGTACCGTAATCTATATTTATTTAGTTATTGTTTATTGCACCTTTATAAAACAACTTGCAATGGGCGAACTAAATGCCGCGTGGCATTTTCCACCAGTCAACCCCGGGTGGACGAGAATTTGTGGCAGGTGTTAAAATTTAAAAATAAAAAGTTGTACTATACTGCATTGAATAAAAAGGAATTGTTAATTTCAATAACGTTACAAGTAGCAATATACTTGTTGTTCCAGCTACTTACGTAACGGCGGCGATTGCGACCGCCGGAGTGCTTGGTGCTGGCTATGCTTATTACCGCTATCAAAAGAATAAATTGCCAAGAGTGTGGACATATGTTGGTGAAGTCGATAATATATACATTTATCCAATTAAATCATGTGCTCCAGTAAAAGTTGATAGCGCCCAATGTACTTACCTTGGCTTGAAGCAAGGATGGCTACGAGACAGGTACATATATTTGCATAAAACTTGTCAAAATCAACTTTTAGTGTGGTCTTTAAAATTGAAGTATTGATTTTATTTGCAGATTTCTAATGGTGGTTGATGAGAAGAATAATTTTATAAATGCTCGAGTGTATCCTGAGCTTCTACTAGTAAAATCAACTGTAAAAAGTTCGATTCTCACTCTGCGCCATGTTGATATGGAACCTCTTTATATTAATTTAGCAGAGGTACTTATTGTTCGCGTAACTCTACTCCCCAAGGAATCTTTATACATTGATTTTATATTATTTTAGGTGATCGAAGTGGAAAAACCCTTCGATTGTACTGTGTGGGGATGTCCTGTTCCAGTATTGGACTGCGGTCGGGAGGCAAGCGCATGGTTTACGAAGTAATTATTAAAACTATAACAGGAGTGATGTCATAGTAGCTGTTCATTGCAAATGATAAACCTATCTTCAATAGGTATTATTAATAAATTGTGTCCACATATCATACAATCAAAATAATAACACAAGTGTTTACGCTATCAATATTATTTATATTATTGTATGATTATTTATTTCAACAATTTTAGATTACTAAACCTCGCAAACATGAAATTGAGATTGGTGTATTATTCTGCTCAGAAATGTCGCGTTTTAAGAGACGTCGCAAACAGCAAATTCTACAAATTCAGAGAAACTGATACCGTAAGTTTTGTTCTTAACATTAATTAGGGTTTTTAACACGCTCCGTTAAGTCTATACACCATTAATAATCTTGACATGGATGTTCTATATATAAATATATAATGCTATTCAATAGCATTAAGGGCATTTTTGACCAACAATTTACAGAAGCTACTGTAAGTACCAAGTTACAATAATTGTAACAGTTTTTCCATTAAGTAAACTGTTGTTAGCGAAGTGTATGTAATGTTGTTGTTGGGTTGTGTTGACAATTCTCGTCTTGTTATCGCTATGTTCATGTTTACAGGGTGCATTACCCGACGAGACGTCCTACAATTTGATTAATAACGCATCAATCGACAACCTGAACTTACGTCTGCCGCCCGGCCACGAAGTCGATCACCGCAACTTTAGACCGAACTTCACAGTGTCAGGAGCAGATACGTACGACGAAGATAAATGGAAGTATGTCAAAATTGGTGATATTATCTTCGAAGTCATGAAACCTTGTACTCGGTAAGCATTCTCGTAATAGGACTTCATCGGTTGCTTGCAACTTATGAATCATTTGTTGCAACTGACAATATTTAATTTCAGATGTGTAATGACAACTATCGATCCTGAAACCGGAATACGAAGCCCAAAAATGGAACCACTGGAAATGTTAAAAAGGTAATAATAATAATCGTTGCCTTTTAATATGCATGTCAATAGTTAGAGGAAAGTAGAAATTCATTGAGACTATTGAAAAGATGACACTAGAATATAAAAAAAAAATACAGCTTTTGAGTGTGCAAAGGCGGAATGAATAATAAAAAAACTCACTCTATTCTATTGTAAGCGCGGCCACATACTGGCTCATTAATTACGAGCACTACCGTAGTTTATGACTCCGAGATAGTAATCTGCCACACATATACAAAAATCGCATAACCAATAGCCGCCACCAGTGGCCCAATGTGCGGCAGTGTTAAGGCTAGTTTTGAATACGTTCGGTCAATTTTTAATATTGCTATGACATTTGTGATGCTCTTACAGTTACCGTCAATTTGAGAACCCAGTGGAGCGCAAGCTCGCGGGCAGCTCGCCGCGCATGGGCCTGCAGATGGCGCTACGATCGGGTCTCGGCGGCACCGTGTCACTCAACGACGATGTATTTGTGTCTTATAAATAATGCAAGACGTTTTTCTTTGCTAAAATTTTTAAAGTCGAAGGTCGAATTCTTAAATCTAACTTATCATAGCTAAGGGTGTCAAACTTTATATTTCAAACCAAAAAGTCATCATTAAAATATTAATGTAAAAACATTTTGTTTTATTATTCATATTCGAACAATTTGTGCTGCAATTTTCGGTGATTCATCGCGACCAGAAATTAGCATACGAGCGAAGGTTCCGCCGCCAAGGCCTTTCGTCAAATGCTCAGGATTTACTACTACGCATTTGTTAACTTCCTGTAAAAAAATAAATACATAAATTGTTTCACCTTTTCGTTTTCTTGTTAATATCAGATGGATTAATTTACTAATTATATATCGTCAGTCACTGAGGCTCAGTCCCGGTCTCTTTGCAGTCAAAAGGCACAAGCAAAATTGAATAACTATTTATTTAATTAATCACCACTTAATATTAATTGAACATCGATGTTGCATGAATCAAAATTACAGTTCTCACTGGATTTGGAGACTCAGTCGGTGTGGTAAGTATTAGACTGATGTTTGAGAGTAATAACTGCGAACTGTACCTTAATAAAATATCTGAAATGAGAGGGCAGGATCAGGACGTGTGGCGTGCAGGGCAGCTGCGCGTGCGCGGCCCACAGCGGGGCGTCGGTGGCGCGCGCGGCGGGCGGCGGCCACAGCGGCGCGTACGTCTGCTGCGCCGCCACGTGGCCCGCCAGCCGCGCCAGCTTATCCCCGCCCGTTCCACTGGAATAGACCACACTCCCGTATATCGATGTTTATGTAAATGACTCGTTTATCATGCCTTTCTTCTTTTTTTTTATTAGAATAGAGTAACAAATGAGCAGACAGCAGTCACAAGTGGCTGCTGCCGCCCATGGACATCTGTAACCGACCCCTAACAGGGTTGTAGGCACTGCTAGTGTGAATTCAATTAGTATAAGGTGTTAATAAGAATTAGTTGACGATTATACTTTAGTAACAGGACTGCGAGAATGGGACTATTAGTGATATTAGCCCAGTGAGTATGTGTTAGTAGGTGCAGTTAGTGAGTGCTAGTAGTTACTCAATCAGGAATCGGTCACAGATGTGTTGCCACTCTTGAGGATTAAGATGGTCGCCTCTGATATACAAGTGGACCGGCAACCACACCCTTCAGGTCGAAACACAGAATGTTGACAGCAAAAATAGGTGTGGCGGCGGTACATTAATGACAATTAACTAATTTGAAAGGGATATTCTATTTCTATTCTAAAATTTAACAGAGGAAATTAATTTGACGTTTCAAAGGTGAAACTCAATGTAGTACAGTGAGACAGAATGAAATGTAACGAACAGCGAGATTTCCTCTTTACTGATGTCCATAAGAATGTCCGAACTCGTCACGCCAACGATTATACCGCTGATGTTCAATGTGCAAGGGTCCGGAAGAAACTGGATGTTGTTGTACTTCTGCTGATTCTGATTCTTTCTTCTACTTGAGTATGGCGGAGTCGGGTATACATTCACATGGAAGGCATCTTTGTGATTGGAAACAATGTATATGTTTGTTGATGGGCTGAAAAGGTATGAAATTGTTACTTTTATAATAACATTTGCTATCATCTGTAATAAACCTATAACTTTTTGCACTAAATCTTACCTAGTAGTAGCTAATTTACATAATCTATCAATTAGTTTATTAAAAAATGAATCGAATGTTTCTGCCAAGGAATTGTCTTTGATCATAGCATGTTCACAGTCCATGAACGGGCCGGTCATTATGACGATATGAGGTTTGTATGTATTGATGTAGCTAACAAAATCTTCCAGAGGTTCATAGGTCATATTATCAGATGTTGTATAGGGGCCAGCCACGACAACCATAGACATGGTACCTTAAATGAAAAATTGGCTAATTGAAATTATATTGCTAACCATTGGATTACAATTATTACACAGTTAACAAATGTTTAATGTTGATATTATCTTTGTTGTTCAACCCTTTTTATGGTCCACTGCTGGACCGGGTCTCCTCTCACAGTGAGAGGGATTTAGGCCATAGTCTACCACACAGGCCTAGTGCGGATTGGTAGACTTCAAACGCCTCAGAAAATATTATGTAAATTATAACATCTCTAAGGTGTGCAGGTTTCCTCACGATGTTTTCCTTCACCGTTATAGCGAGTGTTATTTAAATTTCAGTTATAAAACGCACATAATAAATTAGAGGTGCGGCGCCAGGATCAATCCCAGACTTCCCAAGTGGAAGGCTGAATATCAAACCACTAGGCTATAATTGCTGATATTATCTTTAACTTCGTTCAAATAATGTTACAACACACATAAGAAAAGTTTTACATTAAATGTTTCTTTTTATAAAATAAAACTATACCTTCCAACGTATTCAGCTGGTCAGCTCTATGGTCTGGAATCGCGTTGGATGCGTCGTAGTATACTTGTTGTGCAATAAATTTGTCTCCCCTAGGGTTGATACCTCTCATGACCACCACTTGGCCGGGGAATAGGGAATATTGTTTTACACTGTTTATAGAAATATATATTTAGTAGAATGAATATGCTAATGCACTAACTAACCAGTGTGGAGTTTATATGAGGTTACATAATGCATATCATACACAAAATGTTAATGGCGAAGTATGAACAGACACATTTCAATAGAATAGAAGTATGAAAGTGGTACAAATCCTTGTCCAACTATGGCAAACAAAATTTATACGTAATGATATATAGATAATTTAAAGGCTAGTAGTGAACCACATTTTAATTTAAATATAATAACATCTTGTGCCAGCCTGCCTGTTCAATGCACATTCATAGTAAGCAATTATCGTAAATAACCATAAATGTTGAAAACAATAAATCCTTAAGTTTTTGTATATGTATGTATCCAATAGCTTTACAATAAACAAAATAATAAACACACATATCGTCACGCCAGGTCCCTAACGGGGTAGGCAGAAAGCAACGAGTGCCAAATATCTCTCTCCTTACAAACCTGCCATGCTTCACCTACATTCATCATTCTCTTCATGCATACAAAAATAATAAAAATATTCTTTATTTACTGTATCATGTACTTAATGCATCAAATGAAGTACTTTAGTACAGTACAGGTACAGTATACCCAGTACTGTAAAGGTATAGTCCTTATAGATAAAAGAAACAAAATGAGAAACATTAATATTTAACCTATCTAAATCCACAGGGACAGCCTGGCTGAGAGATTCTTCCCATGTACCTTGCAGTACCACGCTTTTGGCGTTTAGTCTTGCATCAGCGTCGCATTCAATTCGCCCAGATACCAATACCTCAGTCTAAAAATTAATAACCATATAAACAAAAATATATTACTAAATAATTGACATGGAAAAGTTGTAATCTGTTAAGTGATTACACTTCACACCGTGTTCAAATGCTGTAATAACTCTTAGATAAGGAACTGAATGGCCTAAGGTATCTCTATACTAATGCTGATAATACTAGTTCTGTGCTCTTAGGTACTGTATATTATTTACTTAACATTAACCACAGACGAAAATTGTATTTCAACAAGCTGTAGCCCTACTTTCCCAGCACTTTTCAGGCTATTAAATAGAAAACAATAAAATCATCAACAATAATGATAAACATCATGGAAAAAAGCTTTAATTGGCTCATAACCAAGTGGACAGGTGACTCAAAGATTGCAAGTCACGTCAGCAGAGATTGAGATTGTTGGGAGTGCCATAATAACAGTTATTAAAATAGTTTCTAGCACCTGCAAGGTAGTCCTTTCAGGTGCTAGAAAGTTGATTTCCATAATTGTGTCTGAAATAAATTTTGACTGTAATCTTTCTGGACAGGATTACCTTATTGTTATAATTTATTTTTATTGTTGTTTATATAAGTTGTTATAATTTTTAATATCTAAGTGCAACCAATGGTTATCAATTATATCAAATGTATACAAGTTGGGACAGGTGATT
>DWGJ01002360.1:0-16024 GCA_018246895.1 Aspitha aspitha aspitha | reverse complement strand
TATGTAAAATAACATCCATAAAATAGTGGAGAAATACTGTTTTATACACGTGCGAAGCCGGGGCGGGCCGCTAGTATGTAGATTAGTTATGATTGTAAGTTCACAAGGAAAATAGCAGAGCCTGTACATAGTGTCCCCAATTGAATTATATTACATGTTACTAATAATATCTACTTATAACGTAACTACCGAGTAACCAGTTTATCGAAATGAGTGACATTTTAAACCAGCCGTAAAATGCAATTATGATTTATGATTGTAATATGACCGATTTTATTATAATAATAACAAAGGAAAATTAGGCAAGCCGTAATTTCGCCATTAAAATTGTGACTTCACAATATAGGGATAATAAATCGTTAACATATTACAGTATTTAACATTGTATATATAAATTTAAATTAATCTGTACCCTTATTGGAAAAATATACAATAACCTAATATTATATAAACATCGAAGCTAATGCGAAGCGAAGTAACCTTGAAAACCACTGTTAAAGATTTGCACATAACGTTTACATTCAATAATATTATCATCATTATAAATAGCTTACATACTGTAAAGCGGATTTAATATCTTAATTCTGACTCAATAGTCGTAGGTGTTCATTGATCAGTCGCGGATAAATGAGTTTAGTGTCAGTTCAAGAACTCCTGTCTCGTAAATTTGTGAACTTACATGGTTATTAAAGAAAAGTAATTTGAAAATGAAGTGAGTGCTTACGTTCATTTCAAAAATAAAATAACTAGGTACAATGTGCGAAAATAAAAATGATATTACCAAGCTCTCAGCATCTTGGTTCATCTTTTTCTACGCATGGTTCTCGTCGAGGACTTGCGCCCTGACGGCGCTACAGCAACAACCCAGGTAAATAATTGTGACACCGTATCATTTCACCACTACACACCAAAAACCACATTCCATCACTGCATCCGCGTTCAACACATGATCGCCCTGCTGGTCCCTCTGACGTCACACGCTTTCACACACTAAACCAATGTATTGCTCTAATAACACAACAACTCCCGCTGATTCTATAACGTCTGGACAAACGTGATACACTGTACTCTTCGTTTGGTAAATCGATTTGTTTCACCTAATTGTGCTGAAAGACTGTTCGCGTGTGAACGAAATACGATTGTGTGACACAGGTAACGACTTTCGCGCACGAACTGAGTGAAGCACGTCCGCTTCGTGGCACCGCCGACGGCGCGCGCGCACCACGTAACGGCATCGAGGCCCCCGCCTCCGCCCCGTACGTTAGACCTCCAAACCTGCCCTCTCTTATAATTTCCTGCTAAGTTGCGCTTGCAACTCGATCATAGCTGATCACTAAACACTAGCATACAACCAAAGATTTTTGGTGTTTATACGAATATTGTGCATTTGTATCCCTGTGTATTGTATTGTTTTATTGCGAAGTGAAACATTACAAGTAGCCAACAAGTTGAATGGAACAATGCATATTAAACTAAACATTGTTACTAGGTAGTCTGGGTAGATACTCTGCACAAGAATGTTTGTGAATAAAAATTTTTTTTAAATCAATTTTAATTTTGATGTGGTATTATGTGTAAAATGAAAAACAATTTATAAATATTGAATACAAAAGCCTTTACGTAACCTTACCCTACTTTTATATCTTTCAAATTTCAAAATAGGTAGAAATATTTACTTTTAACGTAAAGCTTGGTGACTTTAAAATGAAAACATCAAAAATAAATAATAATAAATAACTGGCGACAATTCCACACACGGCTGTCTGATCCCAAATTAGGAAATTTAATGGCGGTGTTTTGGTGACTGTTATCTGTTAAACATACATATTATATGCATATATATTATATACTGCAGCTCCCTTCTACAACCGGACATCCAGACGCACGGCGGGTTTCCATCCTTTTCAGGTAGACATCCCGTTAATAACAACCAAACGGTTTTCCACCTCATTCCTGATTAGGACCGCAACAGAGTGGAACAAACTGCCTGCGTCTGTGTTTCCTGAGAGTTACAATCTAGGGATTTTTAAAAACAGAGTGAATAGGCATTTACTAGGCGAGCATGCTACACTTTAGGCCACATCATCGCTTACCGTCAGGCGAGATAGTGGCCAAATACTAGCCTATTTGTAATAAAAAAACAGTCTACCACGCTGGCCGAGTGCGGATTGGTAGACTTCACACACCTTAGAGAATGTTATACATTTTATAACATCTCTAAGGTGTGCAGGTTTCCTCACGATGTTTTCCTTCACTGTTATAGAGAGAGATATTTAAATTTTACTTATAAAACGCACGTAACAAATCAGAGGTGCGTGCCAGGATCGAACCCAGACCTCCCGAGTGGGAGGCTGAATTTCAAACCACTAGACTATCACTGCTTATTAAATTTTATAATTCTATTTAAATCCATGAATGTTGTTATTAGTTGAATCTATTGATGCGTTTTTCTTTGACTTATTCACATCAAATCCGAACAAATCTCGTTTTAAAATTTAAATACACGGACAAAATATTTCCTATATAAATACAGAATTGGTTCCTATATAGGTATACCCTCTACATAGGCACACTGTGCGCCAAATATGGGCACAACAAAATGACTAATTGTCGTTCATTTTACAATCCTCCCGTTTCTATGTCGACGTCGATTCAGAGATGTGACGCGCGGTCGGGCACGGGAATGTCAGTTTAAAGCGATAGGTTTACGAGATACCCGATCAATCAGGTTATTCATTAGGTCCATACATGACGTTGATATTGCGTGCCATTTGTAATGGTCGATCAAGATAACTGATCAATATTTGGCCATAGCTTTAGATGGATTACGATGATACTTAACAAAATCTCTCGTTTAAGTTATAAGAAGCAATAAAATACGGTTTAGTGATGTCTTTGAAATAATTTGCCTATCATTAACACAGCTATCATTTTATCATTTCGTGCTTTCTGCCTACCCCATCCGGGACCTGGAGGAATGGTTTACTTTACCTATATAAAACATGGTTTTGTTGAAAAAACGTTTTTTAGGTCAACTTTGAAAATTACTATGGAGTATAAACAGTGAATAGATATTATTTAATAATCTGTCCAATGAACTGAAGGAAACATGATTCTATTATCGAATCAACAGAACAAGCGCCTACGGGAACTCAGGGATGGAGCTGTCAGTTCATAACTCTCTCGTAAGCTCTCCTCAACTAGCGGCAACCGTGTGTTCTGACATTTGACATACCGTTGTCGGATGATTATGTGTATGAGCATGTATATATAACATGGGGAATTATTAAAGCAGAAACGTTACTGAACTGAGGTAATCTTAAAGAAATAGGTACCTAAAGAAAAGTCAGTTCGAAATAAAGCAAAGCTCTATTAATTTCTCTTACCTTACTGTAAATGTTTCTCAATGTTACAAAGGATATCTCTGTTAAAGTTATACATACGATCTACCTCTGTCCCTTGTTTATTTACGAACTAAGCGATGGAACGATGTGATTTTTCACATGCAGATAGTTTACGGCTTTGGGTCAGAGAGTGACATGGCTATTTCCTGTCACGGAAAAATGTAGAGCTCCCGTGAGATTCAAACTTGGCTAAAAATTATGACGCCTAAAGTAATTGTAATTAAATTGCATATTTGCGTGCATATGTAGGTACTACCTTATATTTATAAGTATGTAGGTACTTAGTATTACAAAATAATCTCTAGTTTCGCTGTCTGTTATGATTTGTCGCTTGAAACAATTGAAATGATAGTGAGATAGCTTCAAACCTGAAAAAGTAACTCACCACACAATACGTATTGCGAAAATATTGTTTGGACATTATTTAGGGTCCCGCGCGAGCGAAGTCGCGTAGTTTATGAAGTTTAGAAATACGAACTCCTACGATTTGAATATAAAAAGCTTTTCTTACACATTTCATATGGAAAATAGAAGGTGGCCGTGAGAATAGGTACCGTAACAGTGTCAGCTATTGTGTGACATCGATAGAAGAGCGATTGTGTGTATTGAACATACTGAAATTGGATATGAAAAAAGCGCAATTTGAATAAAATAAGAAGACACATTTCCTCTGATATTTGCTTCAATGAATCGATCTTATTTCTTGCAACGATCATTGTTTTAAATAATGTGGGGCAATGTACAATACTAGAAATACCTACTTTCATTAACATATGCTAAAATAACCGACAATAACTGTCTTTTAAAATTACTGAACTTTTTGGATATTTACTTGAAATTGCAGTTCATAAAGAATAAATAAACATGGAACGCAAAGTAACGAACTTATATCACTCTCCTAACTTACTGAAAGGTACAGCGCGTGCATACGCGTTTGTGTGTGTTTGTGTGCGTGCGTGCGCGCGCGCGTGTTTGTGTAGGCGTGTCCATCAGCTCACCGCTAGATCCGTATTCGTTCTGCCGCAGCGCCCACGCGACCGGCTCGTAGGTGGAACTGTTCGCCCTGAACACCGTCCAGTGGTCGCCGGGGAGTGCACCCCAGGCCGTTTCCCCCGCACGCGCCAGTCGAAGCACCGGCGACGCCGGGTTCAGTGTTGCATCCTATACGAAAAAAAACCGCATATAATACACTGTTATTAGAATTACTCGAAATTGATTGTGCAAAATTGATTTGGTATCTATGCGAAAAAGTTACAAGGCTTTAGTATAAAATTTCCAACTATAAATGTTCCTATTTAAGTGTATATTTCAAAATAAAATGCAGGAGGTATCTTAGTATTGGAATTCATTAAAATTTTTCGCAGTGTAGGTAGGTACTTTTCAAGCCAACTTTCAAGCTAATTTAACGTTATACGATGAAACGAGAAAATAGCAGGGAGAGATTAAACTATTCGATTCGAACGTACTTATTAAAATTTCAGAGCGCCGTATAAAGTGAGGGAATCTTATAATAAAATCACCTTAAGCCGCAAATTGGTATGCATGAAGAGAGGAAATCCTTTTAGTTCGGCGCCAACCAGCGTCTCCTCGCCAGGTGTAGCGAACCCGACCACCCCCACGGAATACTCCCGGCAGTACTTGTCGAGCAGTTCGCGATTCCATTTGTCCATGTTCGCGTATTTCGATAGCGATTCGAAAACGATAACGCCGTACCGCCCCTTGTCCAAAGTGGTCAGTATCGGCAGGCTTTTGCCGGCGACCTCCACTTTGTACCTGTTGGTGAAATTTATCTTGATAATAACAACAACATTACATACGTTATATAAGTACATTATTAACGTAGTGTTGAGTAATGTGAAAGTTATTTCTTAAGCTATTAGTGGTCGCAAGTTTAATTATTGAAGTTACGCTGCATTTGATAGTAACCTAGAAATTATATATCAAGTTAAACAAATCTCTTTCAACCCCTCTATCCTCGCACTGTTTCAGACGTTCTTTAATTTCCCCTAACAACGTGAAGGTCAAGGTGGGTACATAATTTATCACGTTGGCCAAGTGAGGATTGATGGATGTCACACGCCTCACAAAGGCGATCGATCGCAGGAGGCGATAACTTTAAGCGTGAAAGTTTCTTAACGGTATTTTTATTCAACGTTACGGCAAGTTATATTCAATCATCAAAATTCACATTGCTTCGTAAAGCGACACGTGCGTGCTAGGGATACGTATTCCATGCATTCGAATTTAGCGATAAAAATGTAAACCAGTTTACAGCCTATCCATTGTATGACGCACGGTAATACGCTCATTATTCAATTGTTTACATGCATTATACATATGTACATTTAATCTGCATTGTATGTTTAATCGGCTAATATGATAATTACTGAGATGTGACATAATTGTTCCATATATTAACAAACATGTTATGGTATTTTACTTATATTAACGGAACATAAAAATAACGTATAAATAAACAACAGAGGCTGGAAAAAAGAACTCTTAAGCAGGTCTAAATATCAATTTCTATCGTATATTTCTCGAATAAGGCGATAGCGTTCGTATAAGAAATATGACTTCTAGAAATAGTTAATTATGATTAAAAAACAAATGGTAACTAAACGAAATTGTATTACATTTATACATCTAAGTTATTCGTACACTAAGTGCGTAACACAAAACAGAATAATATTTGCCTAATAAGAATCAACTGTCATTTAAAGAGAACCCTCGTCTTAATATTGTACATTTTAATGGCAGCAATAACAGTGCCTCCCTCCCTTTCGAATGTCGAACAAGACGCTGAAGTGAATCGACAATATTGAATATGAAAAACGGTTCAAACATTCATTTTGAGATGCTCCTCAATTTCCAATCAATAGTAGTAGCAATTTAGTTGAACCGCTCGAAATCTGAGAGACCGACCGAACGGTATACAATATCGGACGGCGGTTGTATAAATATTCAGACACCGGCGAGCGGGGAGCGTAGTTGTGCAAAAGTATCGAAAGCGACCGTTCATTTCGCTCGAGTTAAGGCGCATTTCAATTTGGCAGTTCGAGTGCACTACACACCGAGGCCACAGCGAGCGGTAACTCGCAAATAGAATTTCCCTGCCCTCACAGATTCGCCTCTTCACAGTAATGTACTACGTTATAAGCGGCGCATTCGTTGGCAACTTTGTATAGTCGTATATTGGATACGTTAACAACCCTCACATACATACATACGTAGCACATCGATAGTCCCGATTCGCAATGTTAATAGCGAACTCGGTTGAATTGACTGGTGTGGTGTGTATGTTTGTACAGTTTGGACAGAGGCGCCGCGCGAGCAACGTTGACTGTTCAGCTTGCGCTAACATGTTTCTAATTACCTTAATTAGTGTCCTGCCATTACGCGAGATGGGCGCTTGGTTTAAATTAGAGCACGCGATACGGCCTAATTTAATCGTGAACTGAATGCGACGGGGGGCTAATTCGTGATAAGGGAGCGAGTTGTACGAGGGGTGCGGGGTGCGGGGTGCGGGGGGGGGCAATGTCACAGCGTAAGGTCGTCGCGATCTTGGAGATAATGGAAGTTATCGTGACTCGGTGCCGCGCCGCCTGGCAAGTATGTACTTGTCGGCTAAATTGTTTAGCATATTGATTTCAACATACAATATTTATATACCATTAGATGCAGAAAAACAAAACTATTAAGGTATATTACATGAATAATTATTATCCATTTATCTTTTTGTATATACGTAATATAGGTATGTAGGTTACAAAAAGAATGTCAAACACAATTTTCAATTCGGATACATTAAAATATACTGCGTACGTCACGAGTATATTGTTGATTCACAAACATGTTAGGATTCTCTGTATTAATGCGAGTAGCATTATGCGACTAGTGTTTCGTGTGTCGCTTAGTTTAGAAGCCGTACAGTGACGTAAGTTAGGCGGAGGTCATTTAGCGTTAAGGCTTTCTTCGGTGTCCGTTATCCCTTGTCCGACTACGTGCACTTCATGTAACTGCATATAACAACTACTGAAGTTATATCGGAAATTGGCGTTAAGTTGCTATTCCCGACAAAGTTTTAATGCCTCGTTATCAGAATAGAATGGAAGAGAATAATAGAGGTAGAGAAAGAGAGAGGGAGTAAGAGAATATCTTAAATCTTCACCACGGTTCATGGACATCAACATACAATTACATATGGGAATAAAACGTAATACTTCGAAACTTGATCTTAATTGTAACCGCTTTCCCACCAAAACAGTGCATTTCAATGGTTTTACTCCTACATAATGCGTAAGCATTAACCCTAATAGCTATCTACTAAAAGGAATAAAATACATATGTTTTAAAATACAGTATTAATTCCAGACCCAAGCTTCAAATAAAACGCGGTCGGCGGCAGTTTAGGTCATTAGTTCAGTAACTCGTAACACTTTGCCGCCATTAAAAGCAGCGTCGATCGCGATCGACCCTTTGTCGCGAAGTTTCCTGCTCATTCAAGTTATACCATTCCTATCTACGGGCTACGGGTGTCGTACGATTATTACTGGTCAATTATCAATAGACAAAATCCGCCGTCACTTCATAGTATTAGTATAGATTTTGATAGAATATTTTCATGAACAGTATCAGGAAAAATCTATAATAAATTTCAATTTTCTCTCAGGGTAATCTCGATTGTCAAACAGAGTCACTCGTCAGAGCCCCTGACGTTTGAGCATTTGTCAAAACTCAATTCGGTTAATCAATATAGCATCCGTTCATCGCTGGTGACAGTGAGTTCTCAATAATGTCAACTAATCAGCCTTTGTTCGACGATCGGTCGCGCAAACCTTCCCATGTTAGTGATGTCGATGTCAATCAATTCCGACGAAGATACCGTACAAAACGGGTTGGTATTGACAAACGCGTCGGAGAACTCGGAGATATATATTCTGACGGGGACACAACATTTGCAAATTGGTTTAATTATCAGGTATCGTCTTCATTGTTAGCATAACGAGCGGGGCGATGACAATAAGTTTAACATAAATTATGAATGTTATAGGCAGTTCAGCTCGCTGGTTAAGTAACTTGTGTTACTACCGTCAGACCGCAGCGCAGTCTTGGCAGCCAGCATCCCTTATCGCGACGTCTCATGCTCTTCCAAGTTTTTGTTTATAATTCTAGCATATTTAGAGCGCAGTTAGAGTAAAGTAACTTTACTGTTGTTGTAATATACCTACGAACGCATTAATTCAAATCTACGTACGTATATAACGAGTAAAGTCGTGTATATTGTGCTATATTGTGAACAGCTCTCATAAGTTTTCAGTAGGTGCTGTATTTTCTTACAACTGATGTCACGAGCTCTTCCAAAGTACAAAATTACCTTTTCTAATGCATGACAAACATTTATAATTAACATAGTTAACGTGTGTATGCTTCATGTAAACATCGCTATTGCAATTTCATGTGTGCCTGCCCGGTGTATACAGGAACTCTGTATTTACCGCGTTAAAACCCTGAAGCATGTGATAAAACGTTGTAATGCCCGGATTAGTCCGTAAGCAGGCTTTTCTACAGAGTACCGAAAATTGTAACGAGTGGCAAAATTTTAGCTGAGCCTCGTACAAACGATAACAAATCGAGCGTAACCACACTCGTAAGCTTAGCAGCGTCCGGTTAAAAATACCATAGTAACACAAAACGAACAAACTAAAACATTAAAAAAAAAAAACTAGTGAAAAAATCCATGGACAAGGCACTAGCATGTACCAAATATTATTACACGAAAATTTTAACTGAGCTGGGTTGCAGGTGCCATAGACTATAGTGTCTCAAATTTATTTCGTCTACAATCCACTTTGT
This sequence comes from Aspitha aspitha aspitha, assembly GCA_018246895.1. Classification (NCBI taxonomy): domain Eukaryota; kingdom Metazoa; phylum Arthropoda; class Insecta; order Lepidoptera; family Hesperiidae; genus Aspitha; species Aspitha aspitha. The sequence continues at coordinate 6,764 of DWGJ01002360.1, read as the reverse complement.
TACAATTTAACCTTTCCACTATATTACAGCTGATCTAAGATTTTGAAAATTATATACAATTCTAATGTAAAAATTGCTTTATATAGATAAAGTTATGAAGTTACTTACATAGGTCTCGAGTAAATTTATGTATTTAGAAATAAAAATTGAAAACAGAAATACAATATAATTACAATTTTCTTTTGATTCAAACAATTCAAAGGCAAAACAGACTATCGCAGTTTTTTACCAATGTGAAAATTCGTTGATTTGTGGCCGAAATACATTTGAATCTTCATTTCATCATTTTAAAACAGTAGGATAGTCTAGAGGACCGCTCTACGCGCCGTACACGTAGCTACTCCACGTTGGGGCACATCGATCTTTTAACCTGAATTGAATTCATATTCAAATGCCGTGAGCATTCTCACTCGACCGATTTCTAACAGATAAGCTATTGTGAGATACTTCTTTCAAGCTGAATTGGTCGTAAAACCGTTGAACGGATATTATGTAGATGCCGGTCATAAACTTCGTCATTTGCAGATCACTCTTTCCGATGAGGCATTTTAATAGCCTCCAACCTCCTAAAACAGAAACATCAGTTTGCTTACGGCTATGTTTTCATTCCAAATGATATGGTATATTTAAAACAAAATATTTCCAACCGGAGTGTGGATTACGAATAGCTTGCCAGTATTTTGCTCTACCAATTACGATAACTTTGAACTCTAGCATCTTCTATATGAACAGTAAAGAAGCGGTGTGTGTCGCGGCAAGCCGGACTAGATGTCGAAATATCGAGCAGGAAAAATTAATAATCTGATCGGTCATTACCCTCAGCACCGGGGAATTGAATCGAGAAGGAATAGCTTCATGAGGACGAGTAGATATAGGTGAGTGGTATTTTATTAGGATTAGGTTCGCATGAATAATTTAAGCTGTGAATAATTAATGATGTATTTGAAAATAAATTTGTATGTTGCGAGCTGGAGGAGGTTTTCTATTAAAATACACTGGTCTCTTTGATTTGGCGTCAACGCTAATGAGAAATGTAGGTGCGAGTGGTGAGGGGACGACGGTGACGCGCGGTCGGTTGTTGAAGCTATGAACAAACTAATTTCCACTGAACATATTTCAATTTTTATAATATAATGAGTATTTCTAGACCAATTTAGTGGAAATATCACGTATTTTGCGAAAATTATGCATACGGGTACTTAAGAGCAATTAAGTCGTTCTGTGCCAAGTCGATGAAGACCAATGGCAACGGTTCGTACATTATTTTAATGTTAATGACGTTAGAAATAACATAATATATCAAAGAATGAACTTTTAACTATGTTTAAACTTGCATTAGCGTAAGCAATTACTTTGAGACGCAATGTAGCATGTTGCACGTTAATACCTTCATTTACTTAACTACATATTACAATTACCATTTGTGTTAAATTTAGTGGACTTGTGATAACTGCGCAGATAGTTATAACATACAAAGTGTGAATATTCCACGTGTATGAGTAAGTTTAAATTTAATTAACAGTAGCCGAGTATCGCAATGGGAGTACGACGCGCGATAAGTGCGCGGCGCTGTCTCTAATGGCTGCGCCGACTTAATAAACTGTCACCGCAATCGCACCCCTCAGCCGCAGCTTGCTCCAACAAATTTGAACTTATTTATAATATAATATCACTAAATAAGGAAAACTTTTACATGTAACATTAGACATCAGTAATGTACGAATATTTAATCAGTAACAAAGATTTCAGTTTTACTAATTATATTGTTATACACTTAACTATAGTTTAAGTTTACTACATTGGGTAGTGCGTACATATAATGTATACAGTTTAAGAATATTTTTGATTGAAATATAAAAGAATTTTAATTAGTCGAGCTCGACTTATAAACGACCCATTTACGGTAATTCAATGATGATTTGCGTTGATTTATAGTAAACACTTAAGAGCTATCTCAATATATCTGTTTGAATTTAATGACAAAGTTCCCATAACATTTGGGTGCTTTAAATGTTAAGTTTTTGTTATTAAATCGTGTTCAACGCAAGTATCATTTTATACATAGATACTTATACGCACACCTGCGTTACAGGAAAAATCCCTTAAGCACTTATGATTACATGTTTTAAAATATCTATATTGTGTTTAAACACAAAAGACAATTACTTTATTAGTTAATAGCGACGCTTTGAATATTTTAAACAATATGAGCCGCGAACAAGTCCCCAAAAGGTTAGTCATCGTGGCAATTGAGAGCACATCGCACCGCTCCAGGGACGCGATGACCCGGCGGCGGCGGTAATTAGGGCTGTCACACGCAATACATGCAGGGTACATATCACTATTCCAAACCTATTGATCTATCTATAGATCTAGTTGATACAGAGTGAACAATGACGAGCATATAAAATTGTGGCGAAATTGATAAAATAAAAAAACTTTTATCGAAGTGAAAACTTTTTTAGCGGCGTTGTGCTCTTTTGGTGATGGGTGAAAAATGTTAAACTCGCGTCAGGACACGTGACCTGATCGAAAATTCGTAAGACGGCATTTGAGATATATGCTGTATCACATCACACTGTCATCTAATAAATGGAGTCATGAACGTTTCCTTTAAACTCTACATTTTTTCTCTTCTGCCGGCACTCCCGGAGTGCAACCCGTTATTACGTAGATAAAAATACGTCATTCAGAGTTACGAATATAACAGTGCAGAAACTATTCCGTGATGGATGATTAAGCGCCGCGTACAAATCGGCAACAAGTTAGTCCTCGCTGTAATTAACGCACACAGAAACGGACAAGGACGCGCGAACCGACCGCGATTAATGAAGTACGAACGAGTGTATACGAGGCTGAGGGCGAATTCATTCGAACATAATCATTCATTCGTAAACATGCTATTATTGCGTTAAAAACGGGGATCGCTAATTTTGTAAATGCTTAAATATAAAAATTATACTGTTATATTTATGCACAATTTATCATATCTGAATATAATATAATGTATACAAATAGACAGGAATTGAGACATACTTTTTAAATAATAATAATGATAATATTTCACAAGAAATAAGTATAGTAAATTGTTAAGCACACATCTATGGGAGTAGAGTTACACTAACACGCCACGGTAATTAGGGGTGTCGTATATACGGTAGAAGGCACTGTCTCACAAATACGGGATTGGCATTGAGCGTACTTTATTAACCATTTGACCCAATTTCCTCTCATCCTCTTTGCGATGCTAGTAAGTAAAACGGATCTTTAACGAAACAAAAAATAACCAAATCTATTTGTACTTTAGCTTATGGTTTAAAAGAAAGCCGTGAGTTTGCGATGCTCATAACGAAATACGACTTATAACATGTTCTTGCGGTATCATCTCTTTAAGCGAGCAATTCTATATATATAAGATTATATAAATATAAATATTATCACCCGAGCGAAACTCGATCGCCCAGCTAGTTATTCATTAAGCCAACAAAACTACAAAATTCACACGTGATTTACCCCGTATTAATAAAATGATGTATTGTGTCTCGATGATATTGAAATCACCATCACCGCTTAGTTATTATTATGATGTATAATATATTTGTTATATATCACCGTATACATATAACCCATATACCTGAACTAATGAAATTACATGAAAGTTGGCAACCCTAGTCATAATTCGCAAATAACATTCGCATGCCTTGTTTGCTTCCCAGTTTATTAATCTTTTAGGGGTTAGGCGCAAATATGAGTTTAGAACTGACAATTTTGTACGACATTAAACTAATTGTTCTGCGAAATTTTCATACGCTTGTATAGGCGGCAGTTATAGTAGAGAAAATAAGTAATGTGCACATCCATAAGGAACTTCGTGTAACACACAATATTATTAAGTATAATATATGTTACTGGATCAAGGATATTATTGGATCATATATTTTTAGATCAAGCATCTATTATTCTGTAATGGTGAGACGTCGCAAATAAAGTCTGAGGTTTTTCAAATAAGGCACTACTGAAATTGCGCCATTGTTACGGGCACATGATACCTTTTTTTTATGGTTTAGAATAGAACAAGTTTTTGGTTCATGTCTAATTATATCGCAACCTTATAAATATGTCAGTGTACATTGTGAAAGTGAATGCGGATTATGTTTTATTTACATGTTTGCGAACATTTAACCATTTCTATTTAAGATAAATATTCAAAATTGAAACCTAATCCTTAACCTCTGCCAACTCCCGCCGAAATAGACATGATTGTTGACATGATTGTGCCTATATTTATTCAATTTGTTTCGTTAAGAACTTCATTGAAGTTATCAATATAAATAGTTGGCCGCTACATTAACTTGGGATATATTGTTAATTAAATTACCGTACGCTTCAAAGTTTCCAGATGCAAGTTTTTAACGATCGCAGTAAGATCGTATCGTACCTGCAGATGTCGAGACTCCGCCTATCGGAAAAAGTTTATAGGGAAGAGTGCGCGCAAGTATCTCCGAGTCCTATCGAGGGGAACGGAGTGGAGCAAAAAGTACCGGTTAAGGAAACTAATTCCTTGTCCGTCAAACATTTTATAAACAAGCCTCGCTTCGATAACCGTTCACTCGTTCAGTTACGAGAGGCGAGCGTTTAGTTTTTGTTTCGAGATAACTAGTTAGTACATGTGTATAAGTACACGTCAATTACTAGACACGTCAACTACTAGAAACGATAAAAAAATAGCAATTATTTTAGTGTTATTTTAATGTGATTAGTGATAGTTGTAATTAGTGAAAGAATGTTCATAGTGTTGTAAGAAGAAACTGCAACGTATTCTTAGACATTATTATTCTTATACTCGTCCGAGCTGGCTAAGGGTTTAAATATTGTTTGATTTGATAGTGTATCACGTTTCATTGTTTATTTCTTTTCTTTTCTTATTTTCATTCATTCATGCTTCACTGAACTCGAAGCGAAATGGTACAAGACATGAAAATGATTACATTTATCTACTAGTTAATCGAATAAAAAGAACTAATAGTAATTCGCTAGGAAATGAAATCAAAATATAGCAATGGGGCCAGGTACACAGAAGATGGTTAAACAAATAAACCAGATAGAGTTTAGACAGCGCTCCTTCTACGCTACTTTGCTAAATTGCTTCTGCTCCGGCAGACAAACACAACTTTGATATTCCTTTAGAAAGAAAACAAGGGTTCTATAAGATTCTCCGATAGCATTTTAAAAAGTTTCACTTTTTTAATAACTTCCTGGAAATAATAACGGTCTATTATAGTTACTGGGTTATGTCACAGACATTAGGTAGAGTTTAAATCTTAGTAAACAATATACATTTGTAAGATACCGTTGTACTGATAATAATATTATGGACTATATTTTCCGAGAGTTATACATAGCGTCGTTTAATTCCAAGCGCAAAACTTATAATAATCCTTTAATCGGGTAAATAAATGTTAATGTATGTCTGAAGTGTGTTCCTAAGTATAAGCTGCACAGTTAAAAATTAATTCAATTAAGGCAATACTATAACAAGAACAAAGGGTAAATGTAAAAATATTATCTTCTTTGAATAACGAGAATTTTAAGGTAACCAATAAATCAAGTAGAATTCAATTAAGCCATAGATTCAATAATCTCACAATGAAACGGATTGATCAATTTAATTATTATTAGAAGACCTTTTTAATCACACCATAAAGGTCTTAATTACGTAATATAACTTAGAAAGTATTGGAGTATGAAAGTATGCCCGTTAAGATTGATGAATACAAATTAGTTTGACTCTTTAAGCGTGCTGCCAGTTTTAAACTGCCATATTTTAAAACATTCTATTCATAACCGGACAAAATGATTTCTTTTAGTAATATGTTATATAATATACGGATGTTAACCAAATTAAGTACTTATTCCCCATAAATATATTGTAAATATCACTCAGATGTATGATGACGTATCCCAATTTTAATGCTGTAAACAAATGTTTCAATATTTTAAATAATAATAAATGTATTAAAATGAACTTCATTAAATTTAATGTCTCATTAATTACTATTTACTCAGAAAATGTTATCGGATTACTCAGAAAACGTATTTGTCGTCCCCGACATTTTGTGGAGTAATCAAATTCCAGTTCATAGCCATCAAATATAAAATTTGCGTACCTTGTGACATACGTAAGGTAAGTAGTAAGTAGTAAGTAGTAAGTTTCTTTGTAGCAAAATTAAAAATTGTAACATAGTTTTAAACTCATTAATTTCTTATTAGGTAGGTATATACTTGTATATACATCTCTAGAAAAAGGACATTATGAATCTTCTTTTCCTTGAGCACGTGACTTATTTTACTTGTCAATTAAGCTGTTTTTTTTATATTTCAACAAAATTTCATAAGTATAGTTTTTGTTATTATCATCTACTTATATACGAAAATCGTATACAAATTGTACTACAGATATACGATAGGTAAACAGAGGCAGACTAATTTATTTATTGAACACTTACGGCCAGGTATGTTATAATACAGGGGATGGACGTATGGGCTTCTATGACAGTTAACGCGTTGTCAACGACTCACCGTATGCGATTAGCGACGAGCAGTTCGGCGATGTCGCGTCCGAGCCGCGAGTAAGCGGACTCGACGATCACGAGCACTTTGGCGTCGATGCGCAGGCGCGCGTCCGAGCGGTGGTCGCGCGCCGCCTGCTGCTGCGACGCGAGCAGCGAGCACTGCGCCAGCGGCCGCGGCACCCGGTCGCGCCA
>DWGJ01002359.1:0-16029 GCA_018246895.1 Aspitha aspitha aspitha | reverse complement strand
CTTTGTTTGTTTGTTTGTTTGTAATGAATAGGCTCAAAAACTACTGGACCGATTTTAAAAATTCTTTCACCATGCGAGAGCTACATTATCCACGAGTAACATAGGCTAACATATATAACATTACGATATGTCCAATAGGAGTGGAGCAGCAATGAAAAATGATGCAAAAACGGGAATAATTTAGATGGCAAGACAACGTTTGCGGAGTCGGCTAGATTGTTCTCTAATTAATGCGGGTGAAACCGTGGGGCTTAGCTAGTATGGTATATTTTATAGGGCTGATTACAATCTAACGTTACATCTTAACGCGGTAACGCATCATTGTAATAACGCAACGCGCCCCCTTCAGTTAGTTTATGATAACGTTCGTCATGAATATTCACTGCAGACAGAAGGGGGAACATTAAAATTATCATAGTAATGATAGCGTGGTTCATGCCTAATCAATGACAGTTGGTATTATGACTTTACGATGGTCATGACTCGGTGACATGGAGACCGTTAATGGTAGACTTAAATAAACAAAATTGGATTATTTAAAATTAAATAGGCAGTTATTAATCTTCTCCATCCACTGAACTTCGATAGTAAAACATAAAACACAAGTCGTTCTGAACAAAGTTGACTTGTAACCGTATAAAAGAATATCGATTTAAATCACAAAGCATCGACTGTCGCAATAAATCAACCAACTTATTGCTGTTTGAGCATTCAATAAAAACGCGGAGCAACGTTGGAAGCAAGTTTTTATTTCCGCAAAGTAGGTTCTACTTTGCGACGCGGTTTAGTGTTGCCGACGGATCGGCTTAACTTTGTCGTTGTTTCTTTATTGGAAGTGAGCTTATTGAACGATGATTGATGCCTATTGAGATTTGATCGCCCCAGGACGAGTACGTCATTAAGATAGGCGGCAGTTAATTAGGTGACTTCCCGGCTAACATCGCAGGTTTGTTGTTCTAAAAACATGACATTTTAGGATAGAACACAATTGTAGCGTAATTATTATTTGTGCTTGATAGTAGACATACAAGCAACAGTAGCAACTTTTTCGGACGAACCATGTTAAAAATCAAAAGATAAAGGTACTATATATATATATCAAAATGAGTTTGACTGTAGCCCGTTTGTTAACATTTAGCAAAAATAACAAAATGTGTCTTCTTAAAGTTTGTCAAGGTACCATCCAAGGTACAATCAAATCGTTTTATTCACAAAACACGACACAATAACACTCCCAAAGTGTAGAACACCTATTAAACACAAAAGACTGACGAAACAGCGGGAAACGCTTATTTTTGTTGTCCACTTGACCCTGAACCGAGAGGGGTGCAATTAAAAATTCCCCCCCACCACCCCGTGCTTATCATTGTTGGAGAGCACTCGTGACGTCACCGGGGCTGGAGCATTCAGAGCTCGCGACCACGACTTCCTAACGATACGCCGCCAGTTACTAAAATATGGTGAGAAGGAATAATTATGGAGCAGAATTATTGGATAATAACACATAATAAGAGAATAAAAATACCATGCATTTCGGTCAGATTGTCATAAAGAGTTTTCGGAGAGTTGCGCTACGATGAATGTGTGAACTTATGAATGTATGACGGCTTAAGAGTGCCTCTAGTGGACGAGACTGTGTGATGGCTATGATCAAGGTAGAAATTTTTCGTCTCTGTCTAACCTTATGGGATTTAGGCGTGGCTATTTGAAATTTGGATTATTATTACCGTGTATTATTCAGGATAAATGCTTTGAGTACGCTGTGTAGAATGGTATTACTTACAGCCAGCAACTTAACATATTCGTGGAGCGGTCGGCGGGCCACGGGCGGCGCGCGCCTGCGGTGAGGCGGCGCGCGCAACAAAGACTCTTTGATGTGGCCGCACCACCTTTACTAGATTACGAATACGTGTTCAGCTTAACTCGCAACCTGTACCGCATTATCTTCTACATCATTCTGTGGATTATAGCATTAGCTATTAACATCAGCGCACTAGCTTGACGCTCTGCTATTGTGATGTATCTTTAGTCTGGTTGAACATTATCACGTAATATTATTATAGTACATATCTCATAGGTGATTTAATATTATCACGTAATTTTATTATAGTACATAGCAGCTGGCACATTAGAGCAAAACGTTGTAGAAGTAGCTTAAATGTACGTGTTTAGTTTTTTTGGACATTTTCTTGTGTATGTTTGTGAATGAAACTCAATTATATATTTGAAGCAATTCTAAAAGCAGAATGAAAATAGCTTCAAAACGTGAGTTTTAATCATTTTAAATGTTATTACGGCAATTATGTTTTATTGAATAACTACAAGTATAATTTGTGATAGAGTCATTCAGAAGGCGATATAATAAGAATGCTATTATTTTATGCGTGAGTAAAATGATACCTACGTACTTCAAATAAGGTTTCATTATGCGAAGATGTACAAGTGATTGAAAAATATTCGCGCTGTAAATAATCAGTTTAAAGTTATGTCATCGCACACGTTATGTAATGTACGTTTAACATATACTCTATGATCCATACAACTGAGTCGAAATATTGGCATATTTATACAATGAGAAACGGGATGCTCCGGCGGCTCGAATATGTGGAAAGAATAGGCGATGACATGACAAAAGAGATATAAGAGAATGTGGATAAGACGCCATGGATATCACGGAAGTGAAAGAAGTCTTTGAGGCGTTAGAACGCGTCGAATTTGAATACGATGTGCTTACGTAACGGCGCCGCGGCGTGGATTAGTTCACGCACGTGTCGTCAGACGCACACTGGATCAGTTCGCGCGCGTAATTCCGTTCTTATCCGTCGCTCGCTGGCTGGCGCCGTGTGCACACGTACAGCGGGGATCCGTTCGAAGCGAACAAACAGTCGTAAACAATTCGGACAGCGCGCTGTTTTATACCGTTCCGAAGACGACACAACGAAAAGCATAATAAATGCAATTAAAATAATAGTAAATGGTGCTAAGATAAAACTTGGCCACATCACTGCAGTCCTCCATGGCGAATGGGGCGAGTCGTGTATCTTATAAACCAGTGACTTACAGTGACCGTTACAGCCGCAACGTATTAAGTTTTGAACTACTGAAATGTAATCAATTCATGTATCATATTGTTATACATATCACCCTATCAATGCTATAGTGATTTTAAAATCCGCAACCAACCTAAGTAAAGTGACTTTCAAATCTCCATTGAATAATAAAGCCACAATCCTTTACATTTTCATTTGTCAAATAAACTCGTACCACATCTACTTTTGTACGACTGGACAAACATAAATGATCGCTGATTAAGATGATCGAAACGTTTATAATTCACAAGAAAAATGGTTCGTTTTAAATGCACCTGCTCGCGTTTGCCCAATGATTCAATTTGTCAAATGTTACTCACCGTTTTATCACACATCTATTGAAAATCATTGAATTGAAAATCACACATCTATCGGACACGTTCGCGATGTAGCGCTGACTGTGCGATCCCGCCAGCGTGGTTATATCCGGGCGTTTGTGTGCTGTCTGTACGTACGTTGTCATTATATACAGTCGAGAGGCACGGAGACCAAGACTTTACCTCGACCAAATACAGCAGGTTTTGGCTGATGGACCTTCATGGATGGACGGTTCTTAAATAGACGAGTAGTTTTTCATTAGTACTTAACTAAAAGGAAAGCGGGTTAACCACTCCACAAAATTCACAAAAATAAATTTTATAGTCTTGTGACATCGATACAAAACTTATCTAATTTGTTGATGAAAGACTAAGAACGCAGTCGGCTAAATTTAAACTCTTTTTAGCACCGAAACTTACAATTCGTTTGGTTTTCCGTTTATGGGTAAACGAAAAGTATTTCTTCATTTTCTCTTTTTTATTTTTAAACCGGCGCCGTGGCCCCGTCACTCCATTACCGCAATAAAGGGGTTACAAGTTGAAACTGCAGTTGTTCGCGACTGTTATAACACTTTATTTTAACACAAGCCGACATAAATGAATACAAAAGGGAGACGCAACAACCAGACACGCTCATTAAAACAGGGTTGTTGTACGTGAAGTAGAGAAATTAATATTTATTCGTATGATCATTATGATATTGATAACTTGTAATTTAATCAATGAACAGATCCCTTGCTGCACTTATATTTGATCATCAAGATATAACTTTATGCTGATCAGGTTTAAGTGCTTTTCCGGATCTTACTAATAATATTACGTCACCCCCATTAAACTTTCTCACGTCTTCAGAGACACAAATGGAATCGCTCCTCAGCATCCCAGTTGTAGGTTAAAAGTATTTTTAAGTCCCACAGTTGGACATAGATCTCTCCCGTAGCCGCGGAATCCTCATTAAATTACATCGCCTTTGCCTCGATACCGGCTAACGATAGCGGCTTGAAAAAAACCGCATGACAGAAGTCTCATTCAGTATCTGGGGCAGCATCTGCGACCCTCTCCATCAAATAGCACTCCACTTCTATTCACATTTACAGTAACGCAGTATTGTGACTACGCAATTATTGCGACCGATCTTTGCTTAATATTCCGATATATTGCGTCCGCAGAATTGCGGTCTCTCGCTTATTACCCAATCTGTACGCCAATATTGAGAACAAAAGGATCATTCTGAAATAAAGCATCATATTTTCTGTACTGATCTGTTGTTTCATTGATAATTTTGAAAACATTAAATGTACGTAAGACAATAGAACATCCTTAATTTGTATACGGCTGCGTAATAGTGTTGCATTATGTTATACGGGTTTAAAACATCAAAATAAACTTTAGGATTGTACTCAGCTGGTAGTTATCTGGAGGCCCAAATTCTAACATTGTATGTAATATAGGTATACCTATATGTAGTTCAAAACAAATTGCGACGAAATTGATTGGCATTTCTGTATTCGGTCTCCGGGCTCCTTCCGAGCCCTCACATTCCAGTCCGAAATTCTTAAACTAGGACCCGCGCAGTGGGCGAGGCTTAAAAGACAGTATAATGGACAAATTATAGGGGTAAAAGTATATAAAGAATAAGAGAAATTAGCTCGCATTACTGTTATATGTAGAACCGGATTATGTAAGTAAGATATTTTTATCATAGTGAAAATTGTAATTAAATAAAACATAACGGAATAATGACAGAATTTATAAACAATACGACGGGTGAAAGGAAAAATTATGTTGATGATGATGCGGGAGTGTCTCCCAAACCGTCGCGTATGTATGAAGAAAACCATGAATGTAGAAGAAACATGTCAGCTTTGCAGAAATAGACATATTCGGCACTCGGTGTTCTCTACCTATCCTGTTAGTAACATAGCGCGATAGTTCAAATGTAAGTATGTATGTAGTTCCTGTAAATAAAGGAAACCAATTTTATGCACTTACAGTGTGTTACTGATGCATCATACTCCCGAATTTCAGTGCAGATACATTTTGCTGACACTTAAATGATATGTTGAAACATAACATTTCATTGCACATGGAAGTTAGATTTTCAGTTATTAATTTCCACCAAATAGCGGTGTAAATAGACGGTTGTGTCCATTAACTGTTCTAGATTCGTTGTTGCGGTAGGCGTTAAGACATGGAAGGGGTGGTTAGTTATTTATCAGTTGTTTGATTACTATAGCTCAGACACTATTGTAGTCTAGAATAAGTTCGACAAGCGAACAAAATATTACATAAGAAGTGTTTGCTAAACACAAAACGGTTTCGTATTGATGCAAGTAACAGCAGTATCGATAGGAAATAACAACACGACTCGAACACCGGCGCTGCGGCTGGCAGGCTGCCAGCGGGACTGCGCGCACGGCTCGCTGCTTACGTTACTGTGCAACTACTGCATATACAGCGGTGTGGTACTGCCGCTCACGAGGACGTTCTCAGTGCTGGGAACGGGTCTCTCGCGCCACCGGAGCCGCTGCTACCCCGCTCCAGTAGCCATCGACACTGCTCCGGTTAGTGGCCAATATCGATATCGATACCCTGAGTTTTGAAACCGAAAAGTAAATTGTAGGTGTCCTCTAAAGGGTTGATTTCCCAGCAGAACAAAATGTATATTTTATGTATGACACAGATTTGTAGACTCGTAGTGAAAATGAAAATAGTGAAAAAGCAGATTTTCGCGCTATAAGGCTCCTGAATAATTTTACCAGCTTGTGAACCTATAAAGGCCAGTGGGGGTAATATAAATATTGCAAAACAAGACCTGTCAGCTAACAAAGGGCGATACTATAACAAATATTATAATTTTATGAAATTATTAAATTTTCAAGTTTTGTAGTAATTAACTTTATATAACACATATAGACTTGGCAAGTAATGTATTTAATATTTTGTCCTTTTATTTGTATTTGTGATCTACATAAATACAAATAAAAGGACAAAATAAAAGATACTCAGAAAGAAAATCTTTCTTTCTGAGTATCTTCTGTTTTATAAGTATCGATTATTTGCCATTTAGTAGGAACACATTATCTTTTATCATTTGAAATTTTTTAAATAAATGAATGCATGCTAGAAGTACATGCAGTATAATACTCAATACTACACGAACAACGTTACCTATTACTCTCGTAAATGAAATTACAGAATGGGAAAACAGAAAACAATACGGAGTTTTGCTGACGCATTCCTTGCAACTAATAGCCGCTGGCCGATGGTTTACAAAGGAACTGGTTTTGAAATATAGCCTCTTCAATAAATTTATTGCTTCGCTCTGAGCAAAGGAGCTTTTAAACGTTTTCACGTTGGAATTCCTCCTATTTGTTGCTGAATTCTAACGTGTTTTTCGTAACTAAACCTCCACAATTTATTAGCAGTAACGCTGTGAACTAATTGCAACATAGATGGAAATTTCTTTAGAATTGATTTTAAATTTTAAGGCACATTTTATGGTCGGTGAAACGAATTGTTTGCTACAACCCTTTTTGACAATGGCAATTGCGGAAAACTAGGAACATACTCTACCACTTTGTAGCAGTACACTCTAAAAGTATTAATATATTTAAAATTTGCTCAAGTAATAGATATCAGTTAAAACTCATCGCATAAATCGCAGTAAAAAAGCACAGACATTACAGCCCACATCGGCTATATCAACTTTATTATTAACCTCCCAAGGACCAAGTCGACCGACCGCAGCTCACATCTTTTACATTATTTATCAGATAGCACTCGTTTCCGTCACAATCCATTAATCTAATTATACCTACATACTTCAAACGTAATAAAACCACGGCAACGACTCATGCCTCGTCATCCGCGTCCGATGCAAACGCATTAAGAGCGAAGATGAGGCTGTATAAGCTTTTATCTTATAAGGCCAGCTATTATTTATCTCTCGTCAGTTATAATTCAATTCGGAGTTGGCGCCCGCGTCCGGACGCAACCCCGCGTTGTTCACTGCGGGGCGCCGCGCGGTTGCACTGACAGCGGGTAATAGTCACTACAGAGCGTCCAATCTGTCCAGAATCTATGTGGAAAGATTAATTTTTGTAAATCGACTCAGGAAGTAGTCTCCCTGATTTCCATTGACATACAGTTCTGTAGGAAATTATTATAGTGGTAAAGTTATACGTATTTCATCCGCCTCATCCAGTATTTTAAGAAGAATATTATATGCGAAGATCTGACAATAGCCGAAACCTACTCTAAAGTAATACGTATATCATCCGCCTCATCCAGTATTTTAAAAATAATATTATATGCGAAGATCTGACAATAGCCGAAACCTACTCACTATGAGAGGACTCCCGTGTCCAGTAAAGGCACAATAAACGGGTTGAAAGAAAAGGTCATGACTTATTTGATAATGGAATTAGAAGCTCTCTCAATGAGTACGCACCCTTCCTGCGGATGTAGCGGTGTAGTCGGGCCGTGCGCGGCAAACGCCGTAAATCTGCCAGTCTATCAGCGCGATGGGGCCTCCACAACCAGCGTGCCTGATAAACGGCCGCACTAATAAGAAAACATCACGGGAATATCTAAAGTATAAAACGCGTAAGTTTTAACTTAACATAATCTGAATTCATTCCGTGCTTTAAGTTGAAGAGTTTTTATGAGACGGTTTTATGAGAAATACATACTCGTATGTTCAAGTTAGTAGAAACGTTTTTCTAAGGAAGCTGTATAAAGTCTTGTTTTAATAATCGTATTAATATTTTAGTTTCGACGATATATGTATACGGAAATCTAGTTTCGTTGCCTGTCCTTTCTCAAAGATCAAATGTTTCAGATAGCTTGTGGCTCTCTTCGCTGTCTAGAAAACATTATCTTCACTAACTGCTTTTTCAAGACGACCCAAAAAAGTTCCGCCAAGACTGATGATCCAGGGTCTAAAAAGCTCCGAATCACGCCCCTGACAAGTTTCAGGAATCCTTTCAGCGCCAGTAATCGCTCGGAAAAGGGTAATATTTTTTTTTTCCAAGAAAACATGGGCGTAATGATTTCGTTGCAGATGTCGGATAAAGAGGATCATCCTTGAAATAACTCTTAGATAAGATAATAAAGAAAAATGTATGAAAACAGCAAGTCCAGCAACATTTATTTCAATGTACAAAAATAGTTGTGGTTCCTTGTGATTCTAAAAAAATCCCTACCTAAGCATATTATGGACACAATTCTAATTTGCTTGCTACTTATGTAGAAGAACAATCACATAATCACGCCGTTAATGCGAGTGAGCAACCTACTCGTTTGCACGGAGATCAAATTCTGTGCAATCCGATTCCATTCAAAGTCAAATGAATAGCGTAACTATATAATTAAGCGCGAACAAAAGAGTATGACTGGCGTAATCCCGGGATAATGAACGGGAATTTAATCTCAATTTGCGTTTGGATGTCCGTAGCCCATCACCTATGTCGGCTATTACGGTTATTCGAAACGAGCTATCTAGAAATTCAGTAATTAGTGCCGGAGCCGGTGGCGCGGTGTCGGGTTATGGCGCTTGGCGGTGACAGATTGAATTGTGTGACGTACGAGTAGGTACATAAGCACATAGTTTAATTTATTAGGCACTCACTGACCTTTGTTTTATACATAACAACGTGTACAGGCACAATTAATATTTGAATATAGTGGTTTATGAAACTACGAGGACACCATTTTTCCTTTTAATTAATAACTTATTAATAACACACTTCCTACCCTTGTTATTGAGAATCACACCTCAGATTGAAATCTTCAAAATTTAAACTTGCTTTGTGGTGTTGTAGATATTATCTGTAACTATAAGAACATCACAAGACATTTGTATAGAGTATGCACCGCAGCGTTACCGAAGCTACTGCCCAACGGATCACAGCTCAACAATTCATGTATTCTTTTCGTAACGTCGTCTGTGCCTATAATCCGCTCCCCGCAGACTGCGTGTGTGCGGCAACGTGACCCGCGGATGGCGCTATGCAGCGCACGTCCGCGACGATAATGAGCCGCTGAACAAACCGAGTGGCGGCTTTCAATCCTCGCCAATTTAGATCACAACCTTTTTCAGCCTTTTCATCCTCTTTGTGCCCTTTCACGACGTATTCCAAGCTCCATCTTCCGCGCTCTCATCGTAGTCGCACGTGTACAGAACCATGAGAACCCTTCATCGACTGATCCTATAGAATTTAGATAAAAATAATTGAGGCGATATCGCATCAAAAGATTCCTTACAAGACCGATGAAAATATTTTTCATAGAATCGGAATTCAATCATTTTTTATTGAGAGGCTATTGTGGGGAATTGTGAGACACAAAATCGCGAAGGCGACCCTACAAATTTTCAATATTTTCGAAATAAATGTAAGCGCAAATATTTAGGGTCCACGGCTTATTGGCTTAAAATAAACAAATAAAAGTGTTTCTTGATGAGTCTCGTCACATTTTTATCGGATCATAAAAATGTGAGTGTAGCAAGTGCTTTCCAAAATAAACAAAGCCGTAATGAGAGCACGTTCGTTTCAAATCAGCATCCGGAGCACAAAGGAGATGAAAGGACGGCGCGGCGCTGCAATCCAAATTGGCCAGAATTGGACGCCGAACCACATCCGCATTTTATACGCGGCTCATTACATAAACAGTTCCGGAAACCGACGAGGACTGCTTTATTACCTACAACATAGTGATCGTGTGTTGTTTTTCGATACGCTCCAACATAACATTTGACGGCTTATACGACGCGCACTAGGCTAGTTGTTGTTCAACCCTATTTATTGGTCCACTGCTGGACCGGGTCTCCTCTTATATTGAGAGGGATTTGGGACAAAGTCTACCACGCTGGCCAAGTGCGGATTGGTAGACTTCACACACTTCTGAAAATATTATATAAGGTTATATACTAGGATAGTTGCGGATATAGAAATAACTGGCATCAAAGGCTTGCATATTTGAATTTTTCAACATTCAAAGGTCTTTCTCCTAAGTACATGATGGTCGCGCGAGGCCACGTCATCTCGATCCGTTAACTATGGAGTCCTTGTAATTGAATGTCTGTTTTATACTGTTGCCAACGGCACGTTGAAGTAAATATACGAGTATGTCCAAGAATATTTCATAAAACTATGAAAATGATGTACGTCCGTAATAATATTCACATTGTATAAATCAATTCGGCCATTGTTAATAGTGCTGGCATGTAAATTGTCTTACTTCATACGTCACTGAGATATGCATAATACTGCCTATTGCCCGCATGCACGCATACATAGACGCTATTAAATCATGGTTCAATTGTCCTTTATTACAAAGGCAGTTCCTACTCGTGGTCAAATCGAATTTCCAAGAAATTATCATCATTGGGTATTATTGGTCATATACCATGCAGGCAAACATATATTATAAGAGTTTCATTAAATGTAGGCGTAATAAGTATTTTTTTCCGTACATATAAATAACTATGATATCGAAAGCTTGCTGTAATTAATAAACTGCCCTATCACTAGACAAATATTAAAGTAGACAAATGGTTTCAGAAATCTTTAATGAAAACTCTAAATCATCTTAACAAAGAACACAATTTTAAAGGGTCGGAGCAATTAATCTTTGTAGAGTAAACAAGAAAAAATCCAAACAAAGATCGTAACTCATTACGAAGTTAGGGTATGACTCATCGGGAAAGAGTGACGGGGTGACGGGTAACATAATACACGTCAAATCGACAATAGGGGCAAGCCGGGAACGGGTAGCAACAAAAGTTGCACAGACGTCGACAGCCTCGCGGTTTTTTCTATAACTTACTTTACAAGAAATAAAAATTAATTTTCAACTATTCACGTTTTATTTGACTATTTCTCTCTTACAATTTTTTGTAAGGTTAATAATATATTTTACTGTGTTCAAAAACATTCGGTTTCTTAATTATTACTTTTTAGGTCCTGACAATAGACGATTTTAATTGGGGTAATAAGCGGGAATATAATTGGCGGGTATATTTTGGTCTTTTCCAATCGCATCATGTATTTTTATTCAATCGTTGAAATTAGGGTAACTGAAAAATGGCATATTTTAACTTTTTCCTTAGCAACTGGGTAGTTGGTTGATTCCTGACTTAATTATTGACATTTTTTTAGTGATGTCTTCAACGTTTCCTTCATCATTTATTATATCCGACTTTGAGCAACTATTAAATCCTAGACGGAAAATCTATATAACATACTAATTTTGGACTCTCAACATTCTGAACGGAAGGTAGCCAATCAAATACAAAAAGTACTCATCACCATACTCATCGTTTAAGACAAAATGCAACATTAAAAATTTAAAAAGGTCAATGATGAATAAAAGAAAAACGCTTACTTGAAAACTGATACGAACCTCGGAGAATAATGTGTAATAGGCAAAAACAATTAATAATAAGGAGAACCACTTTGTCTCTGTTACATTGTGTAATAATATGATTATTCTGTATAAATGTAGCGTGTTTATAATAACAAAGGCTAGGCATTAACTTAGATCGCTATCTTTAGAATAACGTGTGAAATGAGGAGGTATTTTATGACGTTTTCTTTGTGAACTGAGTTGCTTAATTGCAGATTGTTGCGATAGGGCGTGCATGCTTTCATCGCTTTAAGCCTTTGCTCCACAAAGGTCATTCATTTTATCGAGCTGTAATTAGAACGAAATATTTAGTTCATTTTAGCTTGCTTTGCGACATGTGCGGCTACTCTGCCTCAAAATATCCATATGATAAGTTTAACTATGTCAATCTAGTAACCTATATGAAGAGTGATTTAAGATTTGTAAGGAACAAACAATTCAGAATATGTTCACGAGGCTTATAGCGGTCGTTGCGTCGAATGAGGTAATGGTTATCACCATCATGATTACCTTCATTCTCTCCCTTGTTCACTTTATTTTGTACATTACGCCGATGAACGTCTGTTGTCAAGATTTTTTCTTTACTCACTCACACGCCGTACTTGATGTTATTACTAACCGAACAATAAATCTAACCGGGCTACTTACACAAATTTCTAGAAATAAATTAATTTTATTTGTACTAGAGTGAATTTATGACTCAAATTGAAGTATTTCTGAAACATAATCAACCCTGTAATTAATGAAAGAATTAGGATTGAAACAAACAGAAATGTTTCGTTTTAAAAGAAATAGCTTTACACAAAGCAGGACAAATGTCCCGGCGCGTTATGACGGCTGACCGACTTCCTCGAGAGATGCTCGCTTTTCTGTTAAATATTCATAAAAACTCAATACAATTTTCTTCAGACCGCTAACTGAAGTATTTAGACGTTTAAAATTTTTGCTTTTACCTTTCAATCTTTCAATTAATTAACGATCAACATTTATATTGCTACGAAATCGTATTTGGCGACTGTTGCAAAGATTTCTCAGAATTAAACGAGGCAGATCTTGACTTTCACAGTATCGTCATTTACTTGTAGATTTCTTTAGCAGTAACTGAAGACATCTGAAGGTCAGAAAGAATGAAGGTCCAACTTTAGCCCAGTACTAGTTTATCTTTGTTATATGTATATCACTTCTTCATCTGACTTATATTTTACTGTTATACAAATTTATTTGATCGGTACTTATTGAAAGCAGGCTTTAGATTGTTATTTTGGTATTCTATATTAGCCTCTCAAAGTAATAAAGTTTTCAATCCGATCGTCTATTTGTACAATATGTTGTTATAGTAATAGAGCTCCAACATCGATTATATCTGTATAGTTATGGTGTAACCAATATATATATTTCTATTGCGCTTTTTCTCTGCAAATATGTACATTGTCTACGTGAGTCATTCTGCAACTTATCAAATCAGTGGTAATTATATCTGCAGAAAGTAACTCTGCATTAGCCGCATCAAATTTAAAATTCTCATCCAAAAATTGCTTGGACGAGAAGTTTGGAACAGGTTCCACTAAGCTGCTCCAATGCTCGTTGAGAATACAAGTCAACGGTAATAATCCCTGCGGTCAGATGTTTCAACCGCTCTTTCGGGAGATTGTAATACATGCGAGCGGTTCGCTCAGGCTCACTCGTACCAGCGTCACACTAATAATCTGTGCCGCGAAGTGATTGTTGTTATAACAGTTGTTTCGGATGGAAGATGTCGGTCATTAGAGTAGTATCAATGCGTATTCTAGAAACTCGGAAAATCTCCAAAAATCAGAATCGTATGTCCAATAAACACATTTTTGTCGAGCTAAATAAATAAATATGTGAAAACGAAACCTTTTCAGCTTAGCGACCTGTTACGAAGTTTTAAATTACCCGTCAGCGTTGTACAACAGGCGCGCTATTTTTAATGAAGCTTGTACCCGAACGGAACAAAAATACATCCTTTACCTTAATTCGCAGGTTGGGTCCTTGTTTCATAGCTGACGAATAACTGGCACAGAAATTAACCAAATAATACTTGAACTTCGGAGGCAAGTTGCCAGACTGCGGCGGGAGTCTTAACATGTATCCATTTGTTAGGAATCTGCTAGCGAACACGAGTTGTGTAGACATTTGGCCAAGTTCTAAAAGAGATTTGCCTGCCAGATAAACACTTGTTCCGGCCGGAAGCGAGACCCGATGTTCAGGGCAATAAGAGACTATATATCAGTACGTTTATTACAATCGATTAATGACAGTTGACAGTTGACAGGTCAAAAGGTTGACCACAGTTTAAAAACGGTAGTTTGTTAGGACAGTACCTACCTGGTGGAAATCCTTAGTGTTTTCTTACCCCTTCTAAAAATAGGCGTGCCTGTACGTATGTATGTATAATTGTTAAATTAATTAATTGGGGTGTTTATCTTCATCTGGACCATGCCAATAAAGTCATTACAACTTCATCGGGTCGATGGTAATTCTCGTAAATTTCGGAGCAAACCTCCCACGGCTCGCTCGTCCGCGGTCCGCGGTCGGTAGGGAACACGTGGGTAATTAAGGCGACGAAATGTCGAACAAACTTTTCCGCGACCCTCGTGTCAGCTGTCACAAGTTTGTGGCAGAAATTCATTGACAAGTTTGCCTTCCTCCCGGATAAATTAAGATTGAACATGCCATACAAGATTAAGGTAGAGATTTTGGATGCATTGTCACCGAAAATATGAATACAATTATTTTGTTACTAGTCCAATATATTTAAAATTCAACTATGGACAGAACTTGATCTAATTTTTCTCATCATTTGTAGAGGCCGATATATACATAGATAGAACGAAGAACATTATTTTTATTAGGTTAGTGTTTTTTGTGGGATTTGTTCAATTCAATTCAAATTACGTTGATTGCAATTTCATAAGCCGAATTGAGAGTTCCTTAATATTTATCTTTTAATCTCTTGTGAACATAGACTTAACGAAAATAGTTAACAACAAAACTCATTGTAGTCTTACAACTACAATATCTAGATCCGAACTAAACTTCATTAACCGGAGGTGGGAACTTTGAGATAAATGTTAAACTTTTCTCAAGTATTGTTTGCTGAGACCATTGAGTGTTAAAGACTATCCAGTGAGCTTACATCTATCTACCTATTATAATAGAACTGGCTGTTATAAAAGAATTTATTTGACCACATATTGCTTTAATTGGAAATCAGAGACGTGGCTATTGGTGGCCATTTCGAATTTCCGATAAAACTCTTTACGTTTATCTTTGTACTTAATGTAGGATACGTTCTTTGTTTTTTTATAAATAAGAATTGGACAGCAGCATCTCAGCGAGTTGCCAAACAAATGTTCCATCACATTTATATATCATGTCGTTAGTTCAA
The DNA here is from genome assembly GCA_018246895.1 of Aspitha aspitha aspitha. NCBI lineage: Eukaryota > Metazoa > Arthropoda > Insecta > Lepidoptera > Hesperiidae > Aspitha > Aspitha aspitha. The sequence continues at coordinate 802 of DWGJ01002359.1, read as the reverse complement.
CAGTCAACATGAACTTCATCGCCCGGGGCATTTCCTATTCCGTTTCAGTAATTGCTTCCAACCCCCATCCAAGGGATTATCCTCTTTCGGGTATTAATATTACTCGTGTTTCAAGTTAAATTTCCTTTCTGCTATTGCATTTATCCCATCGTTCTGATTGATCGCTGGCACTTTGAAGGGACAAGTATGTTTGTATGCCGGATGTTTGTATAATATTCTGCCAATTGTTTCGACCGGATATAAATGAATGCCAGCAAATATTGTTTTCACGAAAAACGTTTTGTCGACCGCGAACAGAGCGCAAGAGAAACAATTGTTAGAGCTTGTGATGACTGAAATGTATTTTAAGTAACAGGGACCGATTGACTATGAATTCTTTGGCAATTATATTCATTTATCTAAGTTCGACCCTACATGAAAAATTTACCCTGATTTTATCACTTTAAGACTTAAAAACTGTACAATTATACCACTCTTTTATCGTTAAAGAAAGGCGTAGTAAGGAAATCGATAAGCCTTAAAGTATATTATAGCACGTATATAACGTTTTCTGAGGTGTCTGCCAATCAACATGTTGCGAACGGGTAGTGTATGGCTTTAAAACCTTCTCACTATTAAAGGAGCGCATTGAGTAATGGAACAATAAAGAATAAAAAAATATATGTATAATAATTTAGTTACAAGATATACATCATCACTACATAGTATAAAACAAAGTCGCTTTCTCCGTCCCTATATCCCTATGTCCCTATGTATGCTTCAATCTTTAAAACTACGCAACGGATTTTGATGCGGTTTTTTT
>DWGJ01002358.1:0-16031 GCA_018246895.1 Aspitha aspitha aspitha | reverse complement strand
TGTAATGTTTTATTTATTGATTTAATGTACTTTATAAGCATTATTATTAAAAAATATTAGCGTTCTGCACTTCTCCTCCTACACATAAACTATAAGTGTGCTAAATTTCATACTCCTCCGTGCGCGCAATTTTCATAAAAAGGGGTCCAAAGTTTTCGCTTCACGTATTAACATATAGATGCCATGGTTTTCTCCAATGCTTAATGACAGCCGAGCCGGCGGTCCACTGATGATCTCACACCCCGTGAAAGACGTGTGTCATTAGCTTCTGTCTCTTTACGTTTATAGTTTATTTTAATATTTAACGATTTTTTTAAAATAATTATGCATATGTATTTGTTTTTTATGTAACACGCGGTAGTTGTCGGTAGTATGTTACGATCGAGCGTTACGGTGTGCGTGTATTGTTGTGGCAGCGCCGCCGTTCCCGCCGCAGCTGAGCATCGCGTCGTCGTCGGTGTCGTCGCTGACGCTGCGGCTCAAGCCGTCCGCGGACGCCGACCAATCGCCGGCCGCCGGCTACACCATCCACTACAAGCAGGAGTTCGGCGACTGGGAGACCGTTCAGGTATCCGTGTCGCCCTGCGCCCTAACGTCTCAATTGAAACTATTGATTATTCAACTATTACTTCTGGTCTTGGTATAACTAAAGAGGATTTTTATAAGTAAATAAAAACGAGCCTTGTCAATGCGAACCGTCCGTTTGTCACTAGATACCCAGCAACACTGACACCTACACCCTCGAGAACTTGTTCTGTGGCTCCAGATATCAGCTCTACGTCACGGCCTACAATGGGTAATGTACCCGAGATGTTAATTTATAACTAATGCTCCAGATGGATTGCTTATAAAATAATATATAATATAATAAAATGATCCAGCATCGGCACCGGCGAAGCGTCGGACGTGGTGATCGCGCGCACTCGCGGCTCCAAGCCGCCCGTGCCGCGCGCCGCCGACTTCATCGAGGTGGGCAGCTCCTCCGTCACGCTGCACCTCAAGCAGTGGCTCGACGGCGGCTGCCCCATGAGCCACTTCGTCGTCGAGAACAAAAAGAAGTAAGCGATCGCATCGACCGCTTCCTTGCTTATCTTATACATGTACATTTTTCAATGTTTACTTCTAATATGTATAATTTCATTTAAGAATTCGAGGCAGGAACTTGTATGCGTATTGAATATAATTGAAATAAAATAATACGATTATTAATTGCAGAGGTGCTGCCGAATGGAACCAGATCTCTAACGCCGTGAAACCCGGTGGAAACTTCGTAGTACTCGGTCAGTTAGTCGTCTCATATCTCATTTTCCATCCTCAATATTATTGTACCGTATTTCATAATAACAATTTATTATCAATACATTCAGACCTGGAACCTGCAGTTTGGTATCTTCTGCGAATCACCGCCCATAACAACGCCGGATTTAATGTCGCCGAATACGAATTTGCAACTCTCACCATGACCGGAGGTAAAATAATCAAAACACACATTCAATATTTCAATTTCATAGTATTTAAGAATTGAAACACAATTAATTAACAACGCGAAACAACACTAATTAAATCGAAAATTCGTTTAAAACTAAAATTCTCTAGAAGTACCTGAAATGCATCGCCTTATAAAAAAAATCATAATTCATTATTGTTTCTAGTCGTCCATTACGCGTTCTGCCATTTTAAAAATCATTGAAAGTAGTACTTCGATTCTGTTTGAAGTGAATATCCCCAGTTACGAAGGCTTGCATTTCAGGTACGATCGCGCCCGCGCGCGAGGTCGGCAAGGGCTCGCTCAGCACGGAACAGACCATCAAGATCATCCTGTCGCACCTTAACCTGATCGTGCCCGTGGTCGCCTCCATCCTCGTGATCATCATCGCGATCGTTGTCGTGTGCGTGGTGCGCGGCGCGCGGGACCACCACAAAGGTACTGGCTGTTGTAGGTACGATCGCCCCGCTGCCCGGCAACGCCGACGCGGACGGGGAACTGCCCGCGTGGGTGAAGGCGTGGCTCGAGCCGGAGGTGCTGGTGCCGATCCTGGCCACCATCGTAGTGTTCATAGTCGGCCTCGTGGTCATTTGCCTGACGCTGGCCCGCAGGAACACTCCGCACCGCCTGCGAGGTCAGAAGGACGTGTACTGTATGTATGGTGGCATGATCGCCGCTTTATTTTTTTACTTTTTTCATTCCCATTATATCAATAAATTGGTCAAAAGCCTTAGCGAACTAATTGGTAATTCGAGTTAAATCACATGTTCTATATAATTATGGAAATTAATCGAATTTGCATAAGAAGACGAGAGATTTGTTTGCTTTAGAGTGAATTTAAAAGATTTGATATCATGTTAGTACGTTAGGGAACCATGGGCGTTCCATTATTATACCAATCATTAATTTTTTTATTGATACCTACTGACTGTATCGTAAAAATTTTGTGCAAGATAAAGAAAATCATTGGAAGATTTCACACCCATTTTCAATTACCATACCTTACTATTATTTGCTGCGGTACTAAACGTTGCTCGTATAAGAATAAGTGCTAGAATCAATATCATATAATCCATGTAGGATCTCATTATTTAGCAGATACTGTAGTATTTCGATTTAGTTTATATTTATACATATAAATAGCTTTTATTATACGTAAAGGAGAAAGTACTTATACATTTTAGCAAATTAATCGCTGTAAATAGAGATATTATAAAGCTAGCTTTTCTTATGCAGTTTTGATAAGCTGGCTTTACGTATATATATAAATAGCGCTTTTGCATATTAAGTATATTACAGTGTTTTACGAAAATTTAAGAACTACCTTATAAATTAATAAGATAACCTCTGGTGACAAAGGTATTCTGTGCATTCCTATTGAATACGCGTTGTGAAGAAGGCTCAATTCAAGTGTCAATTTAATTAATTTAACAAAGACGGCACATTCTCTACAATATGATGGAAATGTAACAATTATACGTTTTAATAACACTCGTTGGAGCCTCGATACGTATTTAATCGTTTAAAGGTTTAGTTAGATTGTTGTACTTATTAATTGATGGAATTATTTTTCTTATAAATCTAATTTATTTTTTAAGTCAGATTTTCATTGCCATATTCTAATAAAGATTTTATAATTACCTGTAAATTAAATCCGACAAAACAGTCGTGTTGATTACAAAAATACGTAAAAGTTTGGTTTCAACATTGCAATATATTCAGTGGAAAGTCAGTAGGTAGAATATACTGCGAAGTAGGTATGGCAACAGTAGCATCAAGTGTTATGTGGGGTGTGGGTATGCGTGCGCGAACACGAGTGACGTAAGCGGGCGGTGGTGGTGTGCAGACGACGCGGTGTACAACGCGTCGCAGGCGGCGCTGGGCGGCGGCGGCGGCACGCTCGACAAGCGCGGCGGCCTGCGCGACGAGCTCGGCTACATCGCGCCGCCCAACCGCAAGCTGCCGCCCGTGCCCGGCTCCAACTACAACACCTGCGACCGCGTCAAGCGACAGGCCGTTATCAGTGAGTGCTACATACACACACACACACACGCACACGCACACGCGCACACATACACACACACAGACACATATACACTCACATACACGCTCGCGCACACACAGACACATGCACGAGTGTGTGCGTCACCTTTGATCAACAAACAACACGTCAACATAAATATTTATTTAGCATTTTCTAACAGTCGACGTGATATTGAAATCAAATGTTTATCAAAAGTACTGTATAATCTCGTCAACAAAGTTTTTTCTTACAATTTATTTGTGAATGACTTAACTGTAAAAAATTTAAATAGGTTAAGGTTAACATCTTTGTGTAACATTAAAAAAAGTCTAAATGTTGTGACGTCGATGTTGTGAGTAGTTGTGGTGACTGGTTAACTGCGGAAAAATAATCATTTTGTTGTGACAACTTCCTACTTCTTGTCGAGTAGCAATGACAACACGGAGATGATCACTTTAGTTGGAAATTTTGCTTCACCCATGCTTCATATAATAGTTCATTGTTACAAGATGATAATCGATATCAGGCTGATGAACATAATTTTAAAATTTTTTGCATTTTATTTTTGTCGGCATATTTTCATGTTAGTATTTTCATAATATAATTCTTACGTATTTTTATACTTCTCTTTTTTCATTTCTCATTACATTAGAAGCTTGCGTAGTTTTTTTCGTACGAACGATAAATAAATGAATGAAACATCTATACATAATGTAGACTTACCTATCAGTATCAATCTGAATCAGTATCAACCCTGTTGACGGTTTATTGGTAATATTTTTATTTCTTCAACATAACTGAGTGCTTACTTTTGTTGCAAGTTACAATTATATTTCCTAAGAAATTATTAGCTTAATGGTGATGATGGAAAAGGTATGGTAGTAGACAACCGGTGTATGGTATTAGTCACCTCTCGAGTACCATTTGTCAATAAAATTTTAATGGGGGTGTTTAAGATTACTAGAATAATTGAATGTATTGGAAATAATATATCATTTCGGGAAAATTCGGGATAATGAGCTTATTTTATTAATTTTATAACAATTGGATTGGCACTATTGATGATTGCGTAAATCCCATATTATTTTATGTTCGTCTTACGGATGACTAGAATAATCTAGCCAGTCTCGCATTATTAAAAATAAGTAGTATGTATCAATACGAATTGATACATTTTCATGGACATGTAAATAACAGGAATGTTGTATTCCAAACGTCATTGTCATAATTGGTACTCGAGAGGCCCCTAGGCCAGCATGCGTAACGCGTAGTATGGTTCAGTGGGCGCGCACTCGACGTGGGATCCGCGCCGCCACCACTACGAGCGCGTTCGCCGCGCGCGCCCGCGCCGCGCCGCCTCCGGCGACAGTATTTCCACAGGTACCGCCGGCCGCCCGGACTCTGCACCTCGCTCGCATCACACATCCTACGGATCGGGACAGAATGGAACTGATTTATCTTATTTGTCATGCATTCTAGACCTTTAATTGAGTGAGACTCAAATTAAATAGTGTTTGACACAAAAACACTCATTTCCTATGAAAGGAGCTACCGTAATTACAAAATGTTACGAATATTCGAGCGAGGTTCATAGTTAATTTAATTGGGCTTAATCATGAGGTTCTGGTCATGAGACTGGACACTCCTGTGTGAGAGCATGGATCCTTCTATTATATTTAGAAATCGTAAAAGATTACGATATCGGTAGGTGATGCAATAACATCCACAAAATGATTTAGGATTGGCTGTGCCCCGCGGTGTTACAAGCATAGATGCCGATTCCGGGGCAATATCGGGTTAAAACATATATATCCTATGCATTAATCATCAAGCTTATAGAGAGTCTGTGTTCCCAATTGCATACAAATTTGTTCAGTACTTTTTGACCCGTTCAACCACACATTCGTTTAGATACGTTAATACGAATTATGAGAAATGTTTGATTTCATTTTCAATTTTCGTGGTGGAGCGCTAAATGTTAAACATAATGAAGCCCTACAAACTACTCTATCTTCAAGTGAAAGTCCTATTAAAAGCAGTTAGGACATTCTATCAATTAACCCGGACAAACAGACAGAAATACAAAAATTTTGCGCAAAATTCATACAATACTTAGAGTATTTATCATATCGATTAGTGTGGCATACTGACTCGTACCTCGTTGTACAAAGATTTGTGGATGTAAAGATTATTAAAATAAATAATATTGGTACCTTAGAAACTGCTACTTACTTGTATAGGTACTATTAAAATCGTAATTAAAAATAACAGAAAGTTGGTAACTATATCTTTTAAAATTAGCTCCCATAGTCTCATGGCTGGATCTGACGCTATCGGCTCGGTATTAATTAAATAATATAAGTTAACATTACAAAAGTCTAGATTGATTTATAAATAGGTACTGTAAGTCCTAATTCGTTTGTCATTAATTTATAGCGGTATTTATATTTACTTATAATAATACTTATATGAATGAATAATAGCTGACATGATGCTATTATTTTTATAAGCTCAATCTAGACTCGCGTGTGTGTGTGTGTGTTAGTTATTACTAACTTTGTACCGTATAACTAACATACATAGATTAAAAGCTATCTAGAAGCGTGACTGCATCCTGAATGTGTGGGTTACGAGTCCCAGAATTCGTAAGTATGTTAATCACTTTTCATGCATTTATATGTATAATAGTTCTAACGCTTTATAACTAATCTCAGTTCTTCTGTTTGCGTACTAAAAATTTTTTTTTAATTTGCATACGTATTGTTTGCTTAAGTGTAAATAAACAAATAATAATGTAAGTATTTTACAGTAGGTACCAAATAACAAAATTGTGAATGCCAAAAGATTGTTCTCATAGTAATAAAATGTTCATGATACATCAAGTTTATGATTTCATCAAAGAGTTCATTTTTCATGCCTTTTCCCGCTTATAAGTTTGACAACTTTTGAATCTGTTCGTATTCCAGTTTCATATTTAATTTAAATCTTTCCTAATAATATTCTATTCTTGGGTGTTCCATTTTGTGATATCTCTGGCGGCGTCTCATTATTATCAACGTTTAGTTCCTACCTACATGTAAAAAGATGATTTACAGAAAAAATGTTGTTGCCGGAATCAATAGGTGTGTGTCAGAATCAAAAGTAGTGGCTGGTGTTCGCAGGCATGGAAGACGAGATCTGCCCCTACGCCACGTTCCACCTGCTCGGCTTCCGCGAAGAGATGGACCCCAGCAAGGCGCTGGCCTTCCCGCACCACCACCCCGCGCACGCCGGGACGCTCGCTCACCCCCACCCGCACCACCCCGCCCACTCCCGCGCCGGATCTCAAAGCATGGTAAGCACGGACATTATTTTATTTAACTAACCCTAATGTATGCGGTTTGTTTCACAGCCTGCGTGGTCGAGCGGTTAGAGACCCTGACTGCAAAACCGGAGGTCGTGGGTTCGATTCCCACCCAGGACAAATATTTGTATGATGAATACATTTGTTTATTCTGTGTCCGGGCGTAATAAAAATATCTATATAAGTACATCGTATCGTACATCGTATGTATATATGTATGTTTATCAGCTGTCCGGTTACCGTAACACAGGCAGGCATTAAAATGCCTAATCTGACAGCCGTGTATGGAATTGTCCCCAGTTATTTTTATTATTATTATTAACAATAAAATGCGAACAAAATGCGCTTTACTCCATAACAGTAGAAATTTCGTTTCCGACAGCCCCGTGCCAACAGCCGCTACGCCCGCAAGAATTCCCAAGGAGGACAGAGCGCCATTTACTCCACCGCTCCCGAGTACGACGACCCCGCCACCTGCGCTGAAGAGGACCAATACGTATGTTTTTATCGATTTAGAACTCACAATAGTTTTAGTCCAATCTACGAAGACAAAAATCCATTCACATCGTTAACAAAGTTTGCTCTGAAATAAGATACTTGATAAACACAGGTATATTGTCTCCGATATAGATTTGATATAAATGTAAATCAAGAAACGTACCAATTCTATATTCTTACAAATCATATTACATAAATCAACATTGACAAAGGTGTCCTCAATTTAGTACAGTATTATTTCATAGATTTCCCTTCAAAAATTTCAATTTACAAGCAATGTATAGAAAACTTTTTAACTCCATAAAAGTACTTACATATTGACATTCGTATTGGTATCGTGTCAGCGCGCCCGCTACTCCCGCCCGATGTACGCTTGCGGCCCCGAGTACGACGAGCCCGCGTGCTGCCAGCCCGAGGACGAACAGTACACCGGCGCCTACGGCACTCCCTACTCCGACCACTACGGATCTCGCCCGAGCATTGGTAACTATGTCACGGTACCGCAGTAGTACCGGCCACCTTCCTCGAGCATTACACGGCAACAAAACCGGTAACTAAACCCGGATACCTTTTGAATATTATATTTGATAGTAACTAGTGTAACAATCTACTTACACGCAATGAAACGTGCTTCTCAATGCTACCAATAAGTATTTCAATTGTTCTTGTATTATGATGTCGATTTATTATACACAAACATAATATGTATGCTCTTGGTGATCCGTAATTATTTACGGGCGTATATTTCACTTTCATAAATTCTTATTGCTATATAGCCCTGTTGGGAAAAAACGTTAAAACCTAAATGATTTAACGTCTGTAACTTACAAAACACAATATTCAATGACTTAAAATTGCAGTGTGCCTTACGTGTTAACGTTGATCAGGAACTCGCAAGTGCGGCAGCTCGCCCGAGCCGCCGCCGCCGCCGCCCCGCAACGCCAACACCGACAACAACTGCTCCTCCTCCTTCAACGAGAGCAAAGACTCCAACGAGATCTCCGAAGCCGAGTGCGACCAACCCCGCAACTACCCTGGTACGCTACATGGAACTGATAACACCGATTGTGCTTATTAAGAGCCTAGTCGACTTTAAACTGCGGTAACTCTATTCGCGCAAAGTAAAATTGCTTCCGCCGATAGATACCGCTACTCGAGGCATTCCGTCGTCGTCGTGGCTAGCAACGTAACTGACCTCATTGAAGACATCCGTCTTACTCGCGGAATAAAATCGATGGACATTGAAATCAGTGACCACGTATTACTTGTGCTTCCGTTTATGGCTTCTTCATTGCAAAAAAGTTTTCAATAACATGTATCCTATCTTATATGAAACATAATTCATTAAATTAATAAAGTTTCATATTGACGATTTACTGGTACCCATGCAATGCCACTGTTTACGTAATGCAAAGACTTTCACAAACTCCATGTGATCTGTCAGTAATGTTTAAACAGAAAACTGAATGATGTTAACTCAACTCTCAACTGATAAAGGAAAACTTAAGTTCTAATTAACGTTTCAATATTACTCGAAATCAAAAATTACCATACTAATTGTAGATATGTGATGAGAATTTGTCGATTTACGTTTAAAATTAATAAAATAATTGGTCCATGCGCACTTGGGTGTCACCTGAACAGAAGACGGTAAAACAATTTTAAATCAATAGTTTTTAATTTGTTAATAATTACCTAATATTTGTGACTGACAGCATGCAAAATTTGTCTCCGTTATAACAAGTGAAAATGTTATAAGCTTTTAGAAATTCTGGCAATTGGCTTTATACTTTTTGTTTCAAAATTATTTTAATATTTTTTGACCTTTACTAGTTTATTATTTGGCGAATGTATAATCTCTGTTATAAATGCTGTATACGAATCTAATGTACAGAATTTTGCCAAGTGATAAACTTAGGTAAAGGGATTTTCAGATTTATTTAATATAATATTAAAGTGGATTATGCGTAGACGTGATTGTGTTAACTTTCAAGATCTCTATTTGGAACTGTAGATAATGTACTCAGTAGGTACATGTTTTTTGAGGATAGTTCGGATAATACCCACCATATGTCAGGGAGGCACGTGAAGGGTGAAAAGGTGAAAAAATGGGTTATATGTATTTGGTTGTACAGAGGGCAGGTTATATACTCGAAAGTTAAGGGAATTCGATGTGTATGTATTCGTGAGTGAGTATTGTCCGAAACGTCCTTGTAGTGGGCGGCTCCGGGTGACGTGTCTAGTGTAGAGCGCGTCGTGACTTGTATGTTGTTGCAGTCAGGGCCCACACTGCCAAGGACGGCTTGCACAGCGAGGAAATGAGAAAACTTATCGACAGGTCAGTCCCATCAGACCTACCACATTATCACTTACATTAGATATTACCTACACTGAATTTGTTATTAATATGTTGTGTTGATAATATTCTAATCGAATGATATTAAGTACTGTAATATATGTACGTACACATTTAGAACACAGCATATTATTCCGTGAGTATCCCTATTTGAATATTACGTAGGTATATAATAGTAAATTGACAAGATTATCTATGTAAGGATATTATACTACAATTACCTAATGAATTTTATGTGACAGTAATAATTCCACGGTATTTACACAATAATCATACAAGTATTTAAAACTACTTATTTTGAGCTACCTACATAGTTTTTTTCAAGTAAACACATACCTACTAACTATGCCGACTCCTTGTGTGTGCATCAGAAATATAATATGTATGTATATTATTAGATTGTAATTTTGTTGAAGTCTAGTATTGGCGGTAATAAGCATGTGTTATGTTCTGCATCCGTGATCTACAGGAAACAGTAAGTCAAAGTATGTCGACAATGAGTATTTACTGCTGAATGTACTTTCGTTTTGCCTGAACTATCATTTGTGTTATTAATGTTTTGTGGCTAACACTCTTATTCATTAGTGCACTAAGATTTGTTTTGCTACAATTAAAGAGGTATCCATATTTTAAGCAAAAATATAATGAAGGTAAAAAGTTGTCATAAATTTCAAAATGTGTTTGTCAACCCTTCTCCCTTCAAATAGTTGCAGGATGTATATTGACGTACCTAACTTCTCGCTTTTTAGCAAAAATACATATATGACGGCGCCGTCATGTATATCCACTACATGTATGTATATCAATAGCGTTTAGATTAGAGAATGAGAAAGTTATCGATGTCAACCTATCGTTTAACAAATAAACCTTATCGATCACAGAAAGTAAAAAAAATATGCATTAGTACATATAATTTGCATCATCGATAATTTTTTGTTAACCCCCCAATAGCCGTTTCGCTACTCTTTGCAAGTCGTGCACTAATAGTACAATGTGTAGACTTATTTTTAACGAATTTACTTAAATGCATTCGCTTAGCTCATCTACCGTGTTACTAATTAATTTAAATGTAAACGGTAATTGGACATTAAATACCGAAATCAAAATCGCTAAAAGGATCAACTACGACTATATTTTTTCAAAGTGTGCGTATCATAAAAACGTATGTACTAACGAAGTGGGTTGCAACGTATTTCAGAGCAGAAACAAACACCCCCATCCCCCAGCAAGCAGTCCACGGCCGCGGCGGACTCACAGCCTACGATACTGTGGCAGTGTAACCTGTAAAGCGCACGCTCGCCCTCGCCACGCACACACCTACTTTACTTTAGAAGCGTCATTTCATTTAAAGTAATTACTATCCTGCTGAGACAATCGCCAGCTTACACTATTATTTCCATTCGTTACTCGGTGCATAATTAGATCGGTTGTCTTCGCTACGCTATTGAGTTGCACTCGTTGCTCTCAGCGGGATGGCGATTCGTGCCAAATAAATGTTTTCATTGATTTGTTTTAGTTGATTCAACGGTGTGTCGCGTTTACTTTAAGTTGCTTGTTCATTTCTAAATTATCCCAACGCAGTTGGCTGGATTTCTTCATTTTTGTTTGTACACATGACGCGCACTTTCGTGCCATAATATAAGTTCACAAAACGGCTAGATGACGTGAATTGTCCGTGAGAAAATAATCGAGTAGAGCGATTTAAATAAATCATAGATGAAACCTTCCATTAGCAGTCCCTGGCGCGTCGCCACGTAGAGTTACCATATAAAACAGAAAATTATGGTTGTGGTAGATAATGCAAATTGATATATAAAATTATGCCCTTTAGAGAGGCGACGTGCTTAGTACAAAATTGTCCAACACTCGCGTTATGATTGTATTTAAATACACCCAACTCGGTTTCTTCTCACACTTTCGATTCTCCCAATTATGTTTACTGTGTGTGGTCTTATTTGTTTAGCTTAATTTAAATAATGGCGTATGCCGAGATGGCTTTAGAATTATTTACTAAAGTTTGGATTTAAATTAAGCTCAACATGTAATTATGTGATATTTTGTATTTTTTACCCAGTTATTTTTATGTGAAATGTACTAACACGTTATTTATATTCGTGTACCTCACGGCGGGCGACCGCGGCCGCTGATCGCGACTCACGATGTGTAATGCTTCCTCTTAATGTTAGTTTTCGTGATGCTTTTTACAATTTACGTTATTGCTATGTCCTCATTTATATTTTAATGTTTTCAATGCGTTTGCGTTAACTAATTAAGTCTAATATTAAGAAACTTCTAGTATTTAATCAATTCTTTGAAATAATATGTAACCCGTAGTTAGTAACGTAAGTTACATACTATATTATGGATAATCTTAGTAGTTACAGTAATGCGCCGGGATACCATATACAAACAAGACTTCTCTCTTTCGGACAGATCATACCATACTCAAATTTTTAAACATCGTCTGTGCATAGTAATACCTTTACATACCTACTACTGTCACGGAATTTTGAAGGATTTTAATAACTTAATGTTACCCTATTATACTAAGGTGCATTTTAATAATCGTAATCATAATCTTACCTTTCTATTACTATATTATAACGGAACGATTAGATGTAAGACACGCATTATGTGTCATTTTTAGATGTTTCCCTCTGTGTTGTGCTTGGTCGTGTACGCTTCGTACGTAGCTTGTAGATAGGTTCTCGCGACTTCCTAGCAACCGATCTCTTCTCTTAAACTTCCAATTAGAATCTTTGGATTATTAAATATTAGCTAAATTTTAATGTGGAAAATTCAAAATTCTATTAAAAATATTAGGTTAGCTGTTCTCTAAACGAACATGATTATAATATTAACATTATGCATACAACAAGCATAAGTCGTAACAGACGCGATTGATTTATGTGCCCGGGAAATTTTGATGTGTTAACTTGCTTACGTATGTGTTTGGTTTGCAGCTTGATGCAAGTGACTTTTTGTATTCATTAATGTGAAATAACGCTGCAGCTAACTGTTTGTACCAAAGTGTTTGAATTGTGTTGAATAAACTATATATACGTCAACTATATATTCGTCTTTTATTTGTTGACCCTTGCATAGGTAAATCCCATAAATTGAACGCAGTTACAACTTCAGTCAACTAATTCAACAAGACGGCATAATTTATAATTTTACCGATCTCATTTAAAAAACCTCTAGATGGTTGTTCAATTCTATATTCAAATCATTTTAAAAAGTATTTTATTTCTTATTTTGTTTTATATGTCATTGTAAATATGTGTCAATAAAAAAATATATGTGAACAAGAAGCAGTGAATTTTATTTAAATTATATTTTAAAATCAGTTATATATTAATAATATCCTTAACAATGGTAAAGTTTAAGGATCGATGTCTGGTAATAAAATACATCATGTGCTATGGTGACGGTGTTTATTGTTACTTTAAATAGACATAGGGACTAGCAGCAACGCAACAAGCGATCTACGCCGACGCCGCCTTCACGATCTCCTCGGCGACCTCGACGGCGATGGCCGCCTCCGCTTTGGCCTGCAATTCAACATCGAATATTTAGAATCGTAATGTATATCGGAAAATATTCATAGAAATTTCAAAAGCCTGTGTATCCGAGCACGTTACGAGGCACGTTTGCTTTGCGATAAAATTAAACAGCAGTCCCTTTCCGCAGTTGGGGAACTTTCAAATGCTTTTGAATAACAATTTACATAATTATAAGTGAACGAATATGCATTATCAGCCAGTCTATTCAATAAAGTTAGTAAGACGCATTTGAGAATATGACTACTTGTAACAAACAAAACAAACGATTGACAACAAACAAACAATCTGGCACGCCGTCATACCGCGCTGTTCACATCAGGTGCTATACTGAGGTACAGATAGGAAGATACACGCAGTGTTTCAACAATAAGCTTTACATACCACTTCGTTAGCAGCCGAGTTGAGCTCCGACTGCGCTTTGCTCAGCGCCTCCTGCGCCGCGGAACGGTCCAAGTTCTCCAATGGATGAGCTTCCTCTGCAAGCACCTAGAAATCAATATTTATTTGTATTTATCATAAATTCATATCAGGGTTAAGTTAGCAGATTCTGATATAGATCGCAGTCAAACACAAGCCTATCGTATAATAAAAAAAAAAAATACTTATTTACAAATCAACAGTAACAGTACTATACAATCTATACTTAGACTTATACAGAGGTAATGTTTGTGACTGTGTGACTTAGTAAAAGGAGATAGTCTTCTATACTACTCATTTGATTTTAAAAAATCTTTCACTAGTAGAATACCATAGTATCACTTGTAACTGCTTCTATTCCTGTATGTGTAAATTTTTCATAAATATTGAAGATTTCTTACAAAAACAGTTAGGAACAAATTCTTAGAAATAGGTTTAAGGAAAAGGAAATGTTTATATCCCGATTTGGGTTACTACACCATTGGCAGCTTAACCATATGTACAGAATTTATAAAAACAAACCTGAACTGAGGAGTCTTCGTTTACTGTTATTGTGCCGGACGAAACAAATATCTTAGTCTGCTTCCCATCATTTTCAGTAACAGTCACAACACCAGGTCGGAGGACAGCTGGAAATAAAACATCAAAATAGTAATTCTATGATTATCCTAATGATAATACAATATATAATTATATGTACATTTATAATTCATGTATTTAACTAACTTTTGACTCTTGATAAGACTGGACAGATCTTACTTACCAAGGGTGGGAACATGTTTAGGCAAAATACCAAAAGCTCCACTGAAAGATGGCACATCAATCTGCTTTACCACCTGCTTGTCATAGAAAACCTGGAACAAAAAAACATCACTAAGATCAGCTGAATGAAAAACATATAATTTTGTTATATGATATTAAATATTTATTTCATATTGTTTCCAATTGAACAAATATAATTTAGATGAGTAGCATTATTTGAATCTTGTTTTGTGCTATTAAAACTGGTGGTAAAATAGCATAATCTAGCTGAGCCCGCGGCTCTGCCCGTGTGTACGTTAATGTGTCGCAGAGTTTTTCCCACGAAATAACTACCTACAGGAATCCTAGGATAAACCGTGTGACCTTTTCAACAGTAATCATTATATTTCAGTCAATTCACATAAAACCGTCATGACTATAAACTAAAACTTTCCTCAAGAGTTGCTATTGTTTTGGTAAAAATCATACAAAAATCCATTCAGTAGATTTTGAGAAAATCACTCTCATACATACTAGGGACTTTGTTGGAATATACAAAGACGTATTTGTCTCTTATGCCTTGTTCAGGCGTAGCCAATTATAACAAATCAGCATTACTACCTTATTGCCAGCAGCAAATGTGAATGCCATTTCTCCTTCTTTAGGTGCTTCAGCGTACGTGCGCACCTGCACTCTCCTGGAGAAGGTCCTCAACATGCTACGCATCGCCATTGCCATTCTGTAAATATTGATAGCTATACATATAATATCAATTAAACTCATTTTATTAATTGCATTAAAACCAATGGATGTTGATTAATTTCAATGAAGAAAAGTTAAGTAAGTTAGCGACTTAAGAGGAAGAACAAAAACACTCAAAACTGGTGAAAATTTATGAACCTATGAAATTACTATTTTTTATATATACCTATATGAAAATATGAAATTACCATATTACTATATATTACTACTAATATTTAAATTTACAGAGAAATTAAAACAGAGTCAAACAGTAAAAATATTAAGACTGAATCAACCATATTATATTGAACTTCAGAGTACATTACACTAAGATTTTTATGTGCAAATCATATCCTGCCGTAAAAATAAAATAATTACAATACATTTGTGCGGATTTTCCAAATGTAACCTCACTTTAAAGAAACTCCATAGTAATGATTTATCAACCTTTCCGTGAAATATAAAGTAAGGAATTATGTTATGCCTAAAGAATTATTTAGTTTGGAGCTTATTTCATTAATGAATGTAATAAATGTAATTTGGTTAAATGAAAAACATAGATTATGTAATAATTATTTGCGATCGTTAGAAACATTTCTAAATTAGCAAGCATATAAAATGTGTAACAATAAACGTGAAATCAAGTTATACTCACATTTTAGGGAAATAACCTTATTTATTGACCTAAAATTTGAAGGTAGACCTGATGAGAGCTTTCACGGTTTCGGAAGCCCTTATCTGTACCTGTCTATATGACAACTATCAACTACGACAGGTGTCACCCAGGGGGGGGACACTTCCATACAAATGATGTTTGTAAAATTGAGCTGCGCCATCTCAATTTTGTATCAAGAAAAAAA
>DWGJ01002357.1:0-16037 GCA_018246895.1 Aspitha aspitha aspitha | reverse complement strand
TCATACTCCTCCGTGCCCGCAATTTTCGTAAAAAGGGATCCAAAGTTTTCCCTTCACGTATTTATATTATGATTACATCTAGTCTTTACTTTTACGTCATAACTCATTATATGCCGTCTTTGTGATGAACTTGTCTTGTCATGCAATGTGACTTAGTATAGAGTGACATCTTGGGAATAATAGGGAACGTACCATTTTACTTGCAGTTGACGTCCCGCGATATTAATACCGACTGTGTATGATGAGAGGACTGTTTTATGTCGCACTCAGACTGAATATATTATTTAACGATTGTATGGCATTTGATGAAACGTAAAACAAAATGTACACGTACATTCAGATTTTATTTGCAGATTTACATGTAGAGACGCGTGTAAATGAGCATTGAATGATAACGTTCGTGACGGTGGGAACAGTATAACGATACCTTCAGTATATGGGTTGTTAGAAATAACACGTTTCACAAGCAGACATAAAGGTATAATCACTCTGTTGAATAGAATAGGATACAATAGAATAGAAACACACAATGTACAACAAAACAATACGAGTACTTATGTGACAAAAAATAACACAAAAAAACAAAAAGAAAGAATAGGAAAAAAAACAACATTAGTGTAGCTCTACCCAATGAAGTTTGTTAGTCCAAAGATCCCAGTGATGTGCGGCTTTGGATACATCTGCAATTCTTAATTTACCTACCGTGTAAAATTTGTATGTACTTGTACTGCCCCCACTTGGAACGCAAATCAGCTTCACGACCTTCCTTGATAGTGGATACTCGAAGGAGTTCATACGGAGAGGAGCGTGAACATCTATACCTACTCTATAGACTGTTTTGTTTATTCCAATATGCTTACCTGTATCGTTGCTAACAACGCAGCATTGCTTCATATACACCTGAAACGATACAAACATTGTTTTTATCAAGAGTTTCGCAAGAAATATCAAATTCCTTACTTTACGTATTTTTGAAGATTTGACATAACAATTTTAATAATAAGCCGTTGTGTTGTGTCTGCGCGGATAACTTGTGAACAGACGCCACTGCAAACAATTTGAAATACATAATATATTCGATATTTATACTTGCATATGGACATATATGTATTTTATAATATACAGCACCATGCACCATTTTCATCTTTGTTTACTGTTTACACACATGTGACCTCATTTAATCTATTATCGACAGACCGTATGTATTTCACTCGTTAAAAACATTATTGTTCTAAAGACATTGTGTTACCCGAAAATAATTATCAGTCATACAGAAAACTCTTTATAAGCGTGTCTAGTGGCAATATTGTAAAGGATTCTTGATGAGCAAAGACTCATCTATTTCATACCAGTTCCCATTCATGTTTTTTGGCTGGTGGTAGCCGCACGCAGTAGGTACGTTCAACCACAATTTTAGACTTGCACCAGTATGCATTTATTTATGGAACATTTCTTTAACACTTATTTTGATATATTCGTATACTACGTCGACTGAAAGACAATGCCATCAGGTATTAGGTACGCCCTTTGTAACGTCTTGTTATTACGTAAATAAGTAACGTGTGTCACTATTAAATATCGTCTGTTGTCGATGAAGCTGAGAACTGCTGGTAGAAGGCGAATTAAGCTGCAAACGAGGCAGTAGGTAGTTTACCGTAGAGAATATAGACGATTGAGATTCGAAGTTACGAAGCTAGGAAAATGTATACAGGCTATAAAAGTGTCGAGAATAGCTTCAAATTTAACTAGCGTGTTACGACGTCATTCCGAACGTTTCTGAGTCACGATACATTATGCGATATTCACCACAAAAGTATTCCCATGTATAACATGTTGTAAGGAAAGTTGTCTTAAAAGTAAAAATTGTAATTCTATTCTTGCTCGTACCATAATAATGTTATATGTGTTTTTCTGAGCTGGCTTCGTGTTAATTAAGAGCGGATTTTAAAAACGTTTGTCGTGCGAATGTGAAGTATGTCGGTCGTTGACTTCGTCACGCATTACAAGTAGAAATAGACAATGAGACGAATATTATCCATATTTTAAAATTAATAAGCCTGTAGACAAAAATATGATTATTTATAGAATTCGTGTTTGTAATGTATCTAAAATTATAACATAAACTTGAAGTCAAATCGACAACATTGATGCATCTGCAGCTATAAGTAATATAATCTATTACATTGTTGAGTTCATACAACTATTTTATTGTGCCATTAATATTCTTGGGATCCCATTTCCTCATAATCGTAGCTTTGCTTTAGGTTCCTACAAATAATGATAGGTTAATTTGTAAGTTTATCAAATGTTAATTAACTATGATCTCAGACGAGCATCGATACTTTCGGTTATTAGATTACGTGTGACATTATTTTTATATAGATTAAAGTAACATTGATCAAAATTCATTTTCGTATGCTTAATCTGAAAAAACCGCGAATGAAATGTATTATGAACTACTGCACGTTTAGTTTTTTGTTATCAAAGTGCCTGAGTTAAATAGCTCTGAAACGATTTTTAATGAGAATTTTCTTTATAAATAACTCAGGGCGGGAGAGGTCTCGAGTTTTAAACAGCGTCCTTGAGAAAATAGTAAGTGCTTTTGTTATTAAAAATAGAGTAGATGACGAAAAAGTGGTTCACCTTTCTTACATTTTACTATGTGACTATTTGTATAATAAATTTCATCAAAAGGGGTTTAGATAAACAGACAGATAGACTGACCTTTATATTTAGGATTTTTTTATAAATAACACAAGCACATATTTTTAAGTACTGCTTTTATGTTTGTAAAATAAATATTATTTTATGAAGATCGTATTTATTTACATATGTATAGCTTCTATCCCATAGTGTTTTAACATAATTCAACCACAGCCGGGATTACGATCTACAAAAATGATTTATATTCTGAGCACTTACCAATGTTATTGTTCTAAACTTTATGACTGCTGTGTCTTAAAACTGAAATATTTTTAATGATTTTGTGATATAATGGCACTTAAAAAACGTAGACAGATTTAAAATAACATTATTAATTTTTACAAAGGCATTTACATTTTGAAAAGAAGTCCTAAGCCATTTTTGTAATTTGCTAAGACAGTTTTTTAAAGTATTTGGAATTTTAACAAGATTATAAAATAAAAAGACAAAATAAACATCATTCATTAGTCATTTGACATACTTAATACTCGGTGTTAGAAAATATTGTCGATGTTTTTATGACGCTAAGTAGGAATAGATTTTTTGGATTACCTAACGTGTATAGATTTGAAGATGAATTATTTACGAGAACGATGCTATGTAGAATAACGTTCCTGTTCATGTAGGTATTTAAAAAAATGGCACTAAGATACAAAAAAGAATTCACTGTGTTCAATTCAATAAACAATCCACCAATGTAGCTGATAAAACCTTTCATCTGGAATAAGATAAGCAATGATCCGATAATTTCGCTAATTCGGCCAGGAAGGTGATTTATCTTGTAGTTGTCACATCTAGCGTTGTCACGGCATGTCACGACGTTACGACGTCACGACGTCACGGTACGCCGCGGCGTCTCGCCAGTGTTCGTTTGTTGCGGGCAGAATGCCAAACGATCATTTTAAAATCTAGCTCAACTCAGACATACGATTCCCGAATGATTCGTCAAAGCTATCCTTATTTAAATGTAGTTATTAAAGATTAACTTGTTTTTACAGACATATTTATCTCGATATAAAATTAAGTGAATTGTGTTGGTTTATTTTAAGATAATAAGGTTTATTTTTAAGGTTCCAAGACAGTGAATAGGCACGTTCCAAACAAACTTGTTACAACCTAAACTGCACCTCATTTACATTTATGTACAAAAAGTGATCTTTTAAGATAAGGTAGCCAGTATTAAAATATCCCGCACTTCTTTTACAATAACATTAAGTTCGACTAATGGTAAAAGATGCTAAGAATGAGAAAATATTTGTTTCTTTTCGTAAAGGAGATTCGACAGTGTTGTGGTTGTGTCTGAGTTGTGTCGTAATTGGCCGAGTATCGTTCACACGAGCGTTGTCTTTGTACACGTGTTCTGTTACAAAGCGCCAGCTCCTTTTATTTCTATCACATGTCTCACACATGGTCATTAATGTAAGCCGTTTGATATCTTTCGTCTTAATTATTTTTACAAGTTGTGTCAGCTCGAGAGCGGGGTGATGAGTAATAAACATACAGTTATGACTTTATAACTTTTATCGATATTCATATATCTAACTGTTTTTGGGTCAAGATAAAAGCTTACACTAGTTAAAGTAAAGATTTAAAATAAATAAAAAATTCTTTGCATTTACTTCGCTACACAAAATCTTATGATAGTTCAGATGAAAGATCAATAACAGTTTTGATTTGTCATCGCCTAAATTAAGTATATAACTATACAATTCTAGCCTTAAAGCTTACGGGCGTGCTATCTACTGATTATCACGGTAATCAAGTTAGTTATTATAAAATATTTATGATGAACAAACGTAGAAAATTATTAAAAAAAGAAAAGGTCAATTGTAGAATATTCTTAGAAAAGCATGAGATATCTTAAGGAAAAGCGCACTAATTATTCCAGTATCTATTACAAAAATCATGAGAATTATTATTACTTGTAATTTACCCAAGTCATAACAATAAAGGAAAGCTCTTAGCTAAATATATTATTCTGGTATTCTTCGTAGCTAAGAAGATTGTAAAGGCAAAAATTGGAAAATCATAAGTTAATTTGCATTATAAAATTGATATATTTCGTATAAAGTATACCTAATAAACAGAAAGAAACAAAATAAAAAAATTCTGTCTATGTCAAGTACTTCCGAAAATTGAAAAAAATATGCTACTAAAAATTCTCTTAAAATCCCAAGTGCCGTTGAGACCCTCATTAATTTAAAGTATCTATTACGGAGCACCCGTGTTCAGGAGGTCGCGTTTTGTTCCCCTCTGTCGTTAACTACATAATTATTCCAAGTGAGATATTTTATACATTTAGAACAGCCTAATTTATCCTTTCCTTTCCTTCTCCCACCGTTGTCATACCTGTAGTACTTTTATATGACAATTTTCAAAGAGTTTTGCTTAAACATTTGTAAAATTAGCAAATCGGCTGAAATATCTGCATGATCATGAATGAACGTTGACATTATTAGTAAATTTTCTTCAAATTCTCCACACACGAAGGATATATGTATATGTTATGCGTATCCGAGTTTTTATAACTTTTGTACAAAGCTACGAGATATTTCAGAAGATTCGTTACAGATACATGTATATGATAGTGTTTTAAAAAACTGACTGAAACCTTGTTCGAGAACTTTCGACTAATATTAATATTTTTATGTCACTCGTTTTTTTTATCCTTTTTTATTGTTCCACTGCGTGATCGGGTCTCCTCTCATAGTGCCTCTCATTTAGGCCACAGTCTACCACGCTGGCCATGGACGGATTGCTAGACTTCACATACCTCAGAAAGTAATATACACTCTATAATATCTCTAAGGAGTGCAGGTTTCCTCACGATGTTTTCCATCACCGTTATAGCAAGTGATAGATACAAATTTTTAGTGATGTTATTCATACGAGTAGGTATATCTATCTACAAACGTCCGGGTGTTAATCAGATCCTTTGCACTGGAAACTCAACTTATTACGGGTACATCGATCAAAAGGATAAAGTATGCGCATATTTATTGACAACCCGACGGTCAAAGGCTTCGCGCAATACGTCCGAGTTTAGATATAACTGGCAATAGTTATAAATGACGCTTCTGAAAACGTCACATGTCACCAAAACTACTGTAAGGCAACGGCAAAAACCGCTGCTTAGAGGCAGAAACAGTTGCGTTTTAATCGGAAGAGATTCTACCACATTTTTAAATAAAATCTAAATGCACACATAATCATTAGATCTCGTCCATGTATATTGTTTTTTTCAGTGTTTGTTTCCAAATAAATTTCAATCATGATTGTTTGGGAACTTCGGAGACAATGGGATTGTTGCTGTATATCACGTTAGAAAGATTCAGACAGTTTATGCAAATGTTTTTATGACTATCGCTATAATGGGAACGCTTATACGCTTTTTAAAAGTCAAAAGCAAAGTCAAAGCGTTATCTACTGTACAATGGTTGAGGGCAGACACACTTAAACGTAATGGCGTATCGACTCACTCAGGGATAGTAGTAGGCACATCCGTTTGTGACTATTTTTAGTTTAGTATTAATTCTATCAATGGCTAACTATGTCCATGGACGGCAGCGGCACTTGTGACTGCTGGCTGCTCGTTTGCTACCCTATTCCAATAAAAAAAATGGACTTCTATACAATGTTGCAATGACTTAACATTAGGTAGCCTACATGCTTGTGTGATACTTTATGTTATATTGTTATATATTTAATAAGGTTTTTTTTCACTCGTAAAGGATACGGAAAAGGAATATACGCTGGCGCTGTTATCGATTGTTGGTTTATATGAAAATATGTCGTGAACTTAGTTGATTATTGCAATTCAGAAATAATTTGTATCAACGAAACTGAATTCATCAAAATATAGCGTGCTCGAATAAGAACTTCAGAGCCGGGACACAAAGTTTTAATTAGTTTGTTTCACGAGTCCATAGCCTTGACGGCCAGTATTATTCTACGGAAATGAAATAAATATAGAACTTAATAAGGCAAAGCCAATTTTTTAATTGTAACTGTTACTAAATAAGACAAAGCCATTTACTACAATTTTGTGTTACAAAGTTTTATAAAATATACAAAAATCGTACTTATTTTTGCGTGACCTAATGCTTCAAATTATATAGATGCTTCAATTTATAAATCTGAGTACTTAAGATGAGATTTGATTAAAGGAAAGAACTATATATATAATATAAATTGAGTTACCACAAAAAAAAATGCCTGTACCATTCTCTTTTGATAGGTTGACGCAGTTTCAAATATTCAACTTTAACATTTTCATACTTGGAACATATAATATATAGTTATATATATAGTTAGTAAATCTTAAATTTTACTGGAAAATTGTCGCACTGTAAATATTACATAAACAGTCGATCTTTCGAACGCGTGTACTTTGCTATTCCAACTTTATCATTTTAACATCTACGAGGATCTAGATTTAGATTAAGCGTTTTGGTCTATGAATTTTCAAGTATCATTTCGGTAAGTAGAACAGGAGAAGGATACAATAAAGTAGTACGTAGAACAACAAGAATGAAAATCTTTTAAGAGATATCAAGCAAGTGTCACTAATATTGTGACTAAAGCCTAGTAATACCTCAATAGAGATTTTAAATCTCCGGTGGAGCGACTAAAATTGATCACAACAATTAGGTGTCGCGGCTCGATAGTAGATTGTTTACGTTGCTGAACAAAATGGCCGCTTATTCGGGCGTGGGAAACAATGGCCGGTGGTACAAGATGCCGAAAGATATTGAGCCGGAGTGTTTTAAATTGAACAAGAGGAATATAATGGCTAGTGACGAAATTCAATGAGTTGATATTGTTAAGATTTTATGAATTTATTGAGC
Organism: Aspitha aspitha aspitha; assembly: GCA_018246895.1. Lineage (NCBI taxonomy): Eukaryota > Metazoa > Arthropoda > Insecta > Lepidoptera > Hesperiidae > Aspitha > Aspitha aspitha. Next base: position 8,487 of record DWGJ01002357.1, on the reverse strand, counting down.
AATGGAATTGTTGCTGTCAACAAATAGAAGAAAGATGGCGACGATAAAAGTACTGAGTTCATGAAAACCTTAGTAGATACATGTTATTAATGAAGATATTTTGTTATATTAAATGTGTATCAACTCTAGTATAATTGAATCGAGGAATGGAAGAAACGATATATGAATTTGAATCACGGGTTACTATAAACACGTAATATAAATAAAAGGTAAAAAAGGAAGGTGTTTGAAGTAAAGGCATCATTATTTACAATTTCATAGCATTTTATTATTCATTAAAATTGAATGTCGCTATAAAGTTATATAACGCCGTAGAGGAAGAAGGAACTTGCATAAAAGTTTCATGAAGCTCTCCTATATGGGGCACGAAATTTCGTCGTACAATTTATTACCAGGTCAATGGACTGGGGTTACGTGGTTACAGTCGATATAAAAATATTAGCTCACGTTCCGTTTACGTACATTCCAATTGATTTTTAAACATGTGTGTAATAATTAGTATAGTAGCTACCACTATATATATTTCGAAGAGACTAAACAATCAATTGATGACTCATTAGCCGGCCTTTTAAAGACATACTATTTGTCTTTTTGTGGACTGTGGACCAATTTCTTCTCTGTGGTTGGTGTAGTCTGCAATGTAATGTTAATTAGGTACAAGTAAGGATCTCCTCTAAAAGATACAGTGAAAGTGGCCTGCTAAAGTTACACGAAGCGGGTAGGCACTCGTACCCACACGATGTATTTAAGGGTATGCATGTGTTATGTCCAGGACAATATGTATCAGAGTAGTTACAGTCTAGAGAAACATTAGCCTACTCTCCAAGTAAACGCTTACACTCCATTTCTACTTTGCTACTTTTGATTACAAGTTTAGGTTGATTAAAGTTTAGCTGCCAATACACTTTATAAAAACGTATAAAGTCGTATTTACTTTGGTAAGATTTTTTCCCAAACAATACCTAGGTAAATAATAATTTATTTATTAAATAATACTGGACCTGACCACGCGTTGCGGTGGCTATACATATGTGTTAAATCATATATATGTCAAAGTTCCGTACCATGATGTTGTGTCGACTAAGTGTTGTCCTATAAGAAAACATTGATTTTGCAATAAAAAATGAGATTATCAATCAGCTCTTTATTATAGTAGGTTCATTTGTCTATAAAAACACTGAATTTAATAAGAAGCAGGAGTAATAAAGATTTTTCTCTTTCCAACATAAATGAGTGTCTTTTTATGTCAAGCACGTTCCCCTAGAATATAAATAGGCACAGTACACACAAAGTCCTGTATAGTTTTTTTATTTATTTTCCATAAATATAGACTTTTATTTTTTTGTTTTAAAACAGTGAAAAACATCTTAAATTTAACAATGAATTTGTGATGTTTTCAAAATTATAACTCTCTATAGGGGCAAGGTAGAGCTGCCAACCGTTTTACTGTTATAAATAATGAACAAGTCAACAGAAATATTCATTAGTTAATACACACCCTAAAGGTTTATCTTTAGAAGGACAGAACAATCTAAATCCACAAAACTTTAGTTCACCAACATAATTAAGAAGAATCAACAAATTAAAGCAATTTTCTCGTGCCGTAAATAAGCCCGTCGTAATCCAAATTATATTAGGTCAAGCGTACATTCGGCCGGACGCAAAGCCCTGAGTTGTCTGAGGTTTTAATCTCCTAAACAAACAAAAGGGATGCAAAACTTTATATACTCGTAAGTTCGAGTAGCGTACATAAGGAACTCTTTTCTTAAAATATGAATTTACAATGAACACACATCGCTGCTTTTCATGAATACTCGCACAATCCAAAATTCGAATTTTACACGGTAGCCAATTGAAAATTAAAAAAATAAATCAACATTTAAAAAAATAACCAATCACAAAACGTCATTTTTGCGAGCCATTATGTCGGTTTTGCCGTTATGAATGTGAGTCTTACTGAGTATGAAATAAGGAATGTTTTGGATTTATTTGTGTTATAAACTGGTATTTTCAAAATTTTGAGATGTGTCAGTATTCATGAAAAGCAACGACATGTGTTCATGTAAATACCTATAACTATAACTTGGGATCCTTCAAAACTGAGGCACTTTCAAGGCAAGGAATTCGTGAATAGGCACTTTCTAGGCAAGCATCCTATACTGCACCTCAATCGCAGTCAAACGCAAGCCTATTTTACAATTGAAAAAAAAATACTTTGACAATGTAATTCAATTATTATGAATTATATACACAAAATTATAGTTTAGTTTTTAGTTTTATTATAACAACAAATTGGAGCTAAAATTGCATGTTCATAGAAGGTATTTGATGTTGACAAAAACTGGGAGTTGAAAATTGTCCGATACGATCCGTGTAATACGAGTAATATGTGACCGACGCTCCCGGCTCAGTCATTTTTCTCACCTTCGTAGCTTTTAATCAGCTCGCTACAACTCGCCGCACTAAAATGACAAAATTCTACCCTTCCAATTATTTCATATAAGCTGACAATGATTTGCACGGAACGTTAATCATGTCCAATATTAAACCAGACCCTTCTTTCATTTACTTCGTTGTATAATAAAAAAGGAATATCTTCTCTAAATGGTCTTTCTTGAAATAAAATAGTTTAAAAATTTATCATCATTCTGTCTCTTTGTTTTCTTCGCTTATTTACTAGTTATCTGTAATATACCGGCAAGTTTAACGACCTTAATGAAAGTAGAAGAGGCGAAAGAACTTTGTCAGCACCTTAGTCTCTGCCTCTTCCTATGGGAAATAGGCGTGACTGTGTAACTATAATAATAAAGCATTCAGAGTAGAACGTTCAACTATGCATACATTTTCTTATTCGCCTTTGGTCCGATCATCAATCAGCGAGACGTTAAGGAATCGAGGGAAATTGACCCTACATTGGGGTAATGTAAGGTCACGATTTTGGGTTATAGGGTACGTAAAAATAGGACATCTTATCGCTTTCAATCATCATTTATTTTCAATAGTTCTATCTGCTTATACCAAAACTTTCTTTTACGTAGACACCAAATATATTATGTTTGATAGTATTCTACGTAGATATTATATTATAGTAGGCAAGTTTTAGTTGCGAGCGCGAAAGTGGATGGAGAGAAACACATAAAGAAAACAGGGATTGAGTGTTGTTTCACGCAACATGATAGGAATGAAAAAGGGCACATGTCAAGATAACAGCTAACAAGAGCAATTCAAGAGGGAAAGTTGTTACACTGACCTGAAGTATATTGCAAACACGGCAAAAAAAGATGTCATTTCAAAACATAACATATGTATGTAAAGAATGAAAAATATTTTACACCTTTTGTCTTTGATTGTTTGACGATGATGACAATAAAGTAAAATTCGGATTTCGGGTGCTTAAGCGAGAAATTAATTCTCTGTATTTAAACCCAAATGTACATTTGCGGTACATTAGCAGGTATAATGGTAACAGCAGTCACAAGATGATATACCAATTAATTCTGTTGTAAATCCTTTGCAGAATTATGGAAATGGTTTTTCACAATGCGAATGTTTAATTCTTATCCAGAAAATAAAACGTTGATGCTGCTCTTTTAACAACAAAAAACATTATTTGATTGTACAGCTGAAGATAACAGACAATGATTTTTAATTGCGTGCGAAAAAAGGTCACAATAGCCCATAGCTGAACGTACGCACTCAGTCTGGTTACAACCTCATGACAAATACGACACGACGTAGTATCGTAAAGGCGACCTAATGCGACCTCAATCCGGGTGTTTTTTACGGGAACTTAAAAAGGTTTTTCATTCTGCACTGAATTCGTCCTCGTTTCAAAATGTCACCTTTTAAATTGCCGGTAGGCTGTAAAGATACTTTTAGGAACCTGTTCCATTGTTACCATGATATCCGTACAGATTATGAGGTATCTATACCTCATTGCTTTTATTATTATGTCCGTAATCATAATAAATAGAATCCATATTAATTGTATGAATAGGTACTGATTTAAATCAATTTTTCACAATTATATCGCGTATCCGATTTTTGTCAAATTTAATAAAGAAGTAGTTTGAACGCTGACGAAGAATGTCCCTAACTTTTTTAATTAAAAAAATATTTAGCCTGTTCTACTTTTCAAAACAAATGAGCTACTTACTTTCTTCGATCCGTGAACGAACTTCTCATTGCGAGAGAGGCAGTATTTTTATAAATGGAAGCTCGTTTAAAAAGTTGTTAATGAGCTATAAAGTTATACGGATATTTATTGTAATTACAAAAGCAAATTGTCTTATTTTTTATTTTTGATCTGCGATGCGAGTGGCTAAATAGCTAACGGAAAATGTAATAAACTAACAAATTCAGATGAGAGGTGAACACCTACTGTCTGATGGAAACTTTTAGCTATTAAAATTAATATTTCCGTATTTACCTTTTGATGTCGTCAAAAGCAGGTTATATAAGGTTTTGTGCTGATTTAAAAAGATAAATGCATTATAACTTTTTCAGAGATTATTAGTACCTACGTACTTTTTAAACTATCTTAAATTCTAAGCTGCATACTATGTCGACTGTAATTGAAAGCCCCGTATTCGTGTGATATTTATATTGTAATTGAGAGTAAATTTTATTCTTTTATTACAAAGATAATGTGACCGTCATTTTCGCCGCTAGCTTACCCAGTAGCAGTGAAACTGTAAATACACTCTTATGCTAATTTTATTACTTAAGTTCGCGAGAACGGCAATCAGATATATTAATAGCTTTGTTTTTTGGAAGGATAAAGTGTAGTTTTTTTGTTGCGAGGCATTTCTGTGAGCGATTTTGGAGCAGATAAGTAGCACTTGTCTGTTTATGGTTTACGAGCCAACATTCGAGATAAATATGCGTTAACTTCTGTCATAAAATTTGAAGCATAACAAAATGTTATCGCTTGTATAAGCTCCCGATAGCTTTGTTAATGAGTGTTTGGTCTTTTGGGTCTAGTATAATAACTATAGGCATACAAAGAGATGTTAGTCATGTGTAAGCAAGATAATAAGAAAATTAATAGTGAATAATGTTGATAATTTTTGATTATTACCTGCAAAGTACAGTAATATACACAATAAAAACAAACAGTAACGAAAAATTTCGCCTGAAAATATTATTCGAGTAAGTACAATTTCAAAACGTTCTCAAATGACAGGTTATCTCAGGATTCACCGTACTCAATATCCGAACATGGAAACCTCATTAGCATGAATATGATATTAAAATGTTGTATTAAATATCAGAGGCCTTGAGAAGCTCGCAGGCGCCACGTACCTACGTTATGCTTTTACATCTATATATCCATGCATGTGTTACACGTTACAATTATTATACATGTACATGTATTTCGAAATTCGATATCAAATAAGTGACAGGCGGCATAGGGCATAGGGCGGCAGTGATAAATATTAACGCTTCAGACGTCAATTACTAATCCAGATATTTGTAAGTTATACGAGTATGTATAAGGGATATACGCTTAACTCAGTAAAGACCTATGCTGACAAAAGTTAGTATGTGTCATTAAATGTTGATACTGACCTTACTAACGGCACGAGATCACCTGGAAAACCTGTAAACCAAATTCATAACAATTTACATTGCAGCAGGTTCGTCGCATAATCCCCAGATGTATCATTATTCTGAGCGATAGCCACATAAAAATGACTAAGTGTTAAAAATTTTGAAAGAAACCATAAGAAAGTTTTAACTTCTGTTAATGAAAAAAAACGGATATTTCGTCTGAAGTTACACAGGAAAGTTCACTCGAAATTCAAATCTCAATTACACTTTACAAAATGTAACATAATAATCTAGGCAAACCATACTATTTCCTACAATAGGGTTTTTCTAGAAATGCTATGTTGGATCTGTCCATGAATAATACCTACGGCTTTTCATGAATAAAGATTCTTGGAGCGGGTAAATTGTATAAGACTTACGAGTAGGTATTAGAATCTTGCCGATGTTTTGATTGTGTGGGTTTTACTTCTACATTGTAATAGCGCGTTTGTTATACAGTTCCGGGTTAAAATGTTTGGAAGACAAACACAATACAAATAACATATTCTATAAATTACTATATATTATTACTACATAAATTATTACCTACTTTATAAATTAAACACAATACAAATAACATAGTTCTATTTTCAATTGGTCAATATAATGCAGAGTTAAATGGTTCCTATTTCAAAAACATGCATGCATTTGTTGTATATGATGAAGCGTAATTGGTACATATATAGTGAGCAATGGGCCTTATTCAATGCACAGTTAATTTACAGTAAGTAACGGTAATTTGGTAATTAACACAGAACAATAGAATCAATGTTCGGTTGCCATTATTGGTATACATATTCAGTTGCTGTAAATTAGTTCGCATTATGATCAAACAATTTTGCATCGATTTTAGACAATGGTAGCTTTGAACAATTGCTTTTTTACAATTTGTACAAAATAAGCTCCGCAAACATTTTGCCATCAACGACAAATAACTGAAACTTTCATACATATTATATTGTATAGAATATAATATCGTTGCAACGCCATTATGCTTAATTGCAGAATGCAAATACGGAGTCTAGACTAAATAGGACATCAGCGACATCTAGGTTATCGACTCTCATTTATGACTGTAATATATATCTGCATGAGGAATATATAAATCATTTTACCGCTTGTGTATCTTACATTCATGTCGATTTAAGTTTGATATTGTTGCTCCAATTTTAATTTTAATTGTAATGCATACCCATTTTCTTTAAGTTCACGTGTATTCTGATGGACGAATAATATCACAGAGTGAAGATATAAACATAATATGGATAAAGGACAAAAACTAATTGTTCCTGTACCTATAGGTATAATAAATATCTTATACTCTATACAAATCTTCCCTCTAATTACATGGTGAACGTGCTATTTAAGGAGAATTATAGATAAAGGCTTAGGTCACAGGTTCATTTTCATATTTCCACAAAGAGAATTCCGAGCGTCCATCGGAACGGGCCCAAAGACATTCGTCCTATTCGTACTAACGTATTGCGAAATTGAAAACATTCCTCACCGTTTCAGTAATGGTTTCGGTGCTCGTTTTATGACCATTTATTGACATTGACGTACAAAGAGAAAATATATTTGAGATCAAATGTGATAAAACAATCAATGATACGACAAAAGGGGGAGTTGAAGTAGTTATACCTTACAATAATAATATGAAGAGCATATGAGAATGTTATGTTTTTATGTATACGCAGGGTAATGTGCGTAACCACTGCACTTATTTGAAGAATTATTTCACCAGTTTTTAAAGTAAGTAGTAATAGTCAATAGATATCGAATAGATTGAATAAATTGAATTACCTCAATTGACGGGAAAATGTTTCTTACAAATGTGTATAGTTCAGTTTTATTGAAGAGGACCGATAAAGATAATTGATAACAAATTTGAAACAACATAGGTTCGCTAATAAAAATTACTTTAAAGTACTATTTCAAAACTTCAGTCGTTAAGCTTTTCTCGAACACCTGCTCGTAGAATAACAAACATTTATTTGATAATAGGTTCGTAATACTTACTTCTGTTTTCGCAAATAGGTACAAATTTCGTTAGCCGAGAAATGAAAGTTTGCTAACTCATTGAATAAGACTGGCGACGAAAATATCTAACTTGGAAAAATAATACTGTACGGGAATGAACTGACATAACAGAAAACCTAGAGCACTCTATTTCAATATTGAGTAGTTGTCTGCAATCAACATTCCTTGGAGGAACTCGACAATAATTAATTGGTTATGTTACTAGATATACAGCACAATCTCACTGTACACTCGTACTTATCGTACATTGAATATTATGTTAAGCCTCGTTATCCTAAATCAACGCGTGTCTTCATTTTGGACGACTCATTCTAAGTTATAAGAATACAATCTTTTTACCTTATTCATCAAGCAATATTTGGTTTAAAAATTCATCTTATATGAAAGATCTATATACAATATTGTCCAGATTAATGTACAACGTATGCTTTAAATGTAACTCGTCGAAGTAAGGTGGCGAGTTCAAGTGTTAATTGAGTGATGACCGCTGTAAATTTAATAATGCTTGCCTCTGCTCTAGCCTTACAGACGGTCGCCCTTTTAAACTGACTTAAATCTAATTAACAATTTCGAAGTCCAATGACGTTGAGACTAATCAAATATGTGCGTAATTCGAGCTGAATTCCCGTTGATTGCAAAATAAAACAGTTATTTAAGTTTTTTTATATATCTATAGAGTAGGCAGCAGTCACAAGTGGCTGCTGCCGCCCGTGGATATCTGTAACCGACTCCTAACAGTGTTGTAGGGACTGTTAGTGTGAATTCAGTTACTATAAGTTGTTAATAAGAATTAGTTGGTGAGTATTCTTTAGTAACAGGACTGCTGGAATGGGAATGTTAGTGATATTAGCCCAG
>DWGJ01002356.1:0-16040 GCA_018246895.1 Aspitha aspitha aspitha | reverse complement strand
CGTGGTCAAGTGGTTAGAGACCCTGACTGCAAAACCGGAGGTCATGGGTTCGATTCCCATCCATGACAAACATGTGTGATGAGCACATTTGTTTGTTCTGTGTCTGGGCGTAATAACAATATCTATATAAGTACCATATCGTATGTATAATGTATGTTTATCAGCTGTCCGGTTACCATAACACATTTGGGATCAGACAGCCGTGTGTGGAATTGTCCCCGGTTATTCATTATTTTTATTATTGTTAACCACTATCGTTTCATTATTAGATGCTATTTCGATATTTACTCCATTATTTTACACGAACATTTGTATGCGTTGCATATGAAAGTAAAACTGCATATTTTACTATAGTACGTAAAATACGACAAAATACTTATAATTTTGGCGCTGTTCGCTTTTTACCTGTTTACCTACTTAATGACATTTAAATACCAAAGGCAAGGGATTTTTGGGATTCGCATCGTTTATTTTGAAATAGCATTCCAATATACTACATAGAAGGAATATTTCATTGTATCGTCCCCGATCTATATAACATCTTGTATGGTGTATCAGAGGAAATGTCGGTGAACATTCAATCTAACATTGATATGGATTCATTAGGTATATTAAAGCTATCCATTTTTTTGCGTGTCTTCTTTTATTTTGTCGATAATGTATATCTAAGTTCAATATCAAAATTACTTGCAGTAGAATTAGTAATAAATATTACACTTTTATAAAGTTTCTTATTTCATAAATTCTGTTCTATATACTTAAGTGGGGCTTAAGCTAAATAAATGCATTTACTTAGATATTTAAAAGATAGAATGGATAGATGACAAATAAAATTACAATGGCATTCAGATACAGTTAATTTTGTACTCTGCGCTTTAGTAATAAATCAAATCATTATTACCCATTAAGAAATCAAGTGATTATATTGCATTAAGCATTCAAGTAGGTTTTGTTTTGTGTTAAGTGAAGTATATATGTGTTCAGTTTGCGGATACTTCAGTTACGAGTATTTGGGCCGTGCACGCAGTTAACAGAATTAGGTCACAACAGTTGGATAATGCGGAATCAATTCTGCAATCAATATAACGCATTCAACTGAACGATACTACATATTATGCTGGTACATATACATACCACAACCACCGCAATCACACAAGTACAATATAGATATTGTACACAAGGATTTTATTAAGAAATTTAGTAATATTGGCGCACGCAGCACTCATTCAATGAATTATTTTCTCCTATGCAAGAAACAATACCATATGCTCATATGCATATGCATATGCATATGCAAGCCATCAGAGATAAGATTTCTTACCGCTCCCAGATAAGGGTCCAATATCTGACAGACGATCTTAAGTTATTTCAAGTGAACTTGACTCTGGCTCAAACAGACAGCATGTTAGCATATTACTTGAATATTCGATGAAAATAAATTATTTCACAGAGCTACAAATGAACAGGCAATCTATATAATTGTTTGTCTGTATTAGCCGCATTTGATGTTTATAAAAGAAAACGAGAGTGAATATCGCGTTTCACTTTCATCTTTCTTTGGTCTAGTTGCTAGTAGGTAAATGCGTTCGTGATAACGGCGCATTACGAGGGCCCAGACACTGCTGACTTATGCAAAATAATTGGCCAACGTCAGCGAACGCTCCAATTGCCGCTAATGGACCGTTATTGACCTAATAATAAACACGGAAGCTATGTGATGACAAGATATAATTGTTATAAATATACTTGGTATTTATATTTTTCGTATCGATTGCCGATAGCCGTAATACGGAGTTGATTTGTGATATTTATTTATACTTAGTATACGTACTCGTATTTATACTTTGTATATTTTTACGCCTTTCAGTCTTTATTCTGATGTTCTACAGGTTACCCAGTAACTTCTATATACATGTAATTATATCGTTATTATTACGTAATATTACTCCTTCAATTTTTTGTTATTTAATACATGATGATGAGGAGCTGTATAACCCCGACGTTTCCGCGATGATTAAACCTTGGGCTTTTTTAAATTATACGTAGTATTAAAAATTTAAAACGTAGTTTTAGATTCAGGTTTTATTTTAAATTAGGTGCGATTGGAGTCTGACACATATGAAGTAGTTTGTACATTTTTGGCATAAACACTGTTTGTGAGAATTATAGGTGGTGGAAATAAATAATACTACGACTTTATATTAATTATTCTATATTTCATTGCAAAATTAAGTTGAACAAATAAACAGGTTTACGCAGTTTACATGCAATAGGTACATGAAAACATTTCAGTACCTACATTAGATTCTTTAATCGACTGCGTGTGTATTCAATGAATACCATGTTTTGTTTCAATAGTATCATGCTTTCAGCTTTGTTTTCATTACAAACTGTTTATAATATTATTATATGCTGTTAAAATTTATTTTAGGTAAAGTTCGTCAGTGGCTATGTTTTTTTTTTTTAAAAAACGTGATTGCTAGATTGTATAGTCAATTGAGAAGGTACTTCCTGGTATGCCATTGAAACATCTACGAATTATTATAATTCTAGTGATCAATTGACCCTTTATATGGAAATAAATGGACAGCAATTGAAATGGCGGTAGCACCTAATGGGTAAATTAGGTATTAGTCAATATTCTTGTTATACTATTTAACTAAAGAGTATATACATAGACATTATTGTACAATTAACGAAAATTCAGAAATTAAAATAGGTACTCTGTGACGATCAATGCGCTATTTATAAATTCATATTAAGATAATGATAATAATGATAATAAAATGTAGTATATATTTATTATAAATAACTAAGTAGGAGAAAACAATGGTAGTCTAGACATGATATAAATACAATAACACGTTTACACATAAAACGATCAGAGTAAAGGAGTCTACGTATACAGTTTTATTAATTTGTACCCGAGTTAAAATTGCAACCGTAAGATTAAAACCAGCAGTAATGTCGTGACTAGTAGTGGCACGTGCCTTGTAACTCCTCACGTAATTTTTCATAAAGTAAATCCCGTAATATACCAAATGCATAAATTGAAATATATCATACATATTGAAATATAAAGTAGTATATATTTTTTATCTGAAACTAAGAGACGTCAAAGCAGAAATATGCCTCGTTATTTTTCATTACTTCAAGCGCTTTAGAGAAAATTAACGTAAATAGGTCAAGAATATCTCTAAAAGAAGTTTCTTGGACTTTTAACTCTTCAGATTTTCTACCGGAGTAGTTCTATAAAGGCCCTGCATAAAAATCAAGCAATATATTGTAATTCTTATACATATTATGTATTTCTTTACATTTAGTTTTGAAATGCAAAATAAAATGATAATTTCACATGTAACGAAATAAATTAGGTACACTGCTTAGGTACATTAGAACCAGTAATACATCTCAAATTTTAATTCAGAAGTAAATCTACTGTGATAAAAATATTAAATCACAATAAATAATTTTATTCCAATCATCTTATGATTATTTCCTTAAAATCGCTAAACCTTAAGATGTGACTTTAAGACTGTAATTTAAATAATGATAAAGGACTAAAGGTGATTGCGATACTTTGGCCTTGATGAGTTGATTCAAACATGATAATACATTATAATGGCGCGGTTGTATCGCGTGCGTACGCGCAGCATTGGATCTTCTTACTAGGTGCGATAAGTTGTAATCAATGTCACAATTCGGAAAGCGAATATTTTTGAATGGTCTTCACCATTGAATCTGTCATGCAGCGTCGACCACGTGTGCCGATTGTCCCCGAATACAAACCGAAGTTGAACGAACCCGAACGTAAATAGTTGGACAGGCATGCGGACTTAGACATAGGAAACGATTTAACGGTTCCAACCCAAGCGTATTTATTGCCAAAAGCCGGAAAAATAAAATTTAAACAATGCTATCAGTTATAATTATAAGGAAAATATTTTAATTTAAAATGTTATATTAAGGAAGCAAAAAGTTTTGTATTATCCGCTTTAAATAGTGCTATTATCTCCGTAATGTTTATAACAGAAAGTTGTTCGCGGCAAGAAAAATATAGAGCGGAACGCGCGAGAATTAAACACTGACCGTAATCACATAGCCTGAATGCGATGACATATAATAACGTTGAAATCGTAACAGACAATTTGGCGGGTTATTGAGGATGCTGTGATTGCTAGTTCCGTACCTGTTCCCCACCAGTATCGCTTCCATCCGACTGCCACTGCGCGAAACATGGCGCTGCGTGCGACGCCGTCAACGCGTGGCGGCAAACTGACTGGCATTTACTTTTCAGATTTCAACCTCAGGGTTCGGAGCCCTATTAAGAGAAAAAAATTACCATATACGTTGAAACTCCATAGTGAGTTAATCACTATTAACCGCACTCTAACAACAAAACAAAGTATCTTATTAACGTTCACTTTGATAATGTTTTACGTACTTGATAAGCACCCGACAAAGGGCTCTTTGTCGCACCGTAATTAAATTAATCTCTAATTAGAAACGAGAGTGCTCTTAATGTTCAGTAGCGCCAGATTTCACATCCTAGCCTGTCACCGGGGCAAATGGAAATCTGACAGCTCGATAGGTGTCAGCATCCTTGAAATTCGGGTCAACGGTTCACGAAAGTATTATATAACGACAACGTTTATTACTTTATGAATACAAAAATGTCAATTGCATATTTGATAAACACCATATTGTTATAATACCGACCTTTAGGTTATTCCATAAGTACATAATAGTTACAATGGTTTACTCTGTAAATACTGTTACGTAGTTTTTTGCATAACTACATAATAGCATTATTTATAATAATAATTCATTATTATAAATACCATGAATATGACAAATTGAGTAAAATATTCTAAGCGTTTTTTTGTTTTTAAAGTATATTGTTAGAAGTATTAGACAGTATATAAGTCACATAACATTGTTCCAACACCTTATTTAACTAACACCTTATCCTAGTATATAAAGTACTCTGTGACCTTATTAGTGAAAGTTTTTTATTAAATACCATACGTTTGATAGCAATTCCATCTATCGGCGAAAAGCGGTACTATTAGCACCTAATGACCGGTCACGACTGCGATGTACGCTAAGTTACTTAATTCTATTTATTAAGCTTACAATAAACGGCGGTAGATGGCGCAACAAGGCTAATTTTAAGTAAATTTTTATAAGATTTTAAAATTACGATATATGTAAATATGAAGAATAAACTACCTACATTAAGAAAACGTATTAGTTTAATTACCTGTAATGTTTCTTTAGTTGTCGTGTCTCACGTTTTGATCTGTATCGAATACTCAAAATTTGGTATATTTGCAAGTGATAGCAAAAAATAGGAAAATGTGGAACCGCCTTACATTAATTTTTTAAAATTAATTTTCGTTTTTGTTCCTATTGATCCCCATAAATACCAATAATATAAATGATTTGTAAATAATCGAATTAAGTAATATACTCTAGTACCAATGCGCACGAAGTCGCGGCCAAAGACTAGTTATTACAAAGGTTAAATAAATATTTTGATAAAAATTAAAAAAAAAACACTTTATTACGTACGTAATTAATACAGGGGAAATATGTGTAAATTATGAAATTCCAATTCCATTTGAGATCCGGATGGTAATTAATAACAATTTTCATAAATGCTTCATGTTGCTTTATAATAAACGAGCAAATTAACGTTCTGCTGATACCGAAGCCTAGACCGGAGCTGTCTAAGGCTTTCTTTGCATAACTTCAGCGTAGCCTTCCGTTAACTTCATTTTAAAGGCTCTGCTTTAAATACTCCCTGCAATAAAGTACAACGCAATGTTAATATCATAAATTCTTGCCGACTACACTTTACCCTCAGTTTGCTCATTAACAAGCTTAAAATTATTGCAGGAACAAGTAATAATACCGTTAGAAATGTGTGTTGCTAAGAATTTCATGGTTTAATTTTAAATTTCTGTACGTGTTACGTTATATACGAGTACGTTTTAATTTAATTTCAAAAACTGAGCCTGTGATACCTCCGTCAGAACTTCTCTTTCATTTAACGTCAGATAAAATTTTCTGGGCGGTGTAGCGACCACGTCACTTCAGTGCGAGTAGGTAATCAAAACCGGTCCAGCTACCACGTCTAATCAATGCTGCAACGAAATTTGTAGGTCCAAAATGTATACAGATCGCCCGGGGCAGTATCACACAGCCGTATGTATCTCTGCATTTCTGCTATCATTTAATAGAGACCGACTTATCTATGTATGTTCTTATTACCATGTTATGTTAGTTAGGTAACTAAAGTAATCCACACTAGTAACCCTCCTTGCGGCTTATAATGATGCCTTTATTTGATGTTTAGAGAAGTAACCAGGAACCTTTCAATGAAGTATCCAAGAAGGAAGTTTCGTGTCAGAAAACTCACTAACAAGTATGAAATTTTGAAATGCAAATAAGTATTTCAATTGTCTGTTATATTTTACTCGTCTTTGTCCTATGTTTTGAAGCGAGCGTTTTATAATTCACAAACTGGGTCGTAACTTTTAAAGTGTAATACAAAATCATGACACTGGCTATGCTGTCGAGCCTTGTCCAACTTTCTTCACGGCAAAGTGGCTGTGGACAAAGGAAACTCAAACTACGGGTAGGCGCTTACTGCTGACGGGTACAAAATGTGTCTTTAGTTTTTAATAATAATCTGTTTAGTTTAATCGAATGTTTTTAATAATAATCTGTATAGTTTAGTCGGATGTTTCTATGTTGGTATTAATTCTCTTTAAAAAAAATTGTAGCTTTTTCAAAACTTTGACTCAAAAGGTTGCCGACCCCTGGCCTATTTAAATGGGTGTGTGAAGATGTCGAGAGCAGCAACTATAACAGCAATTGGAATATAGTAAGAGACAGAAAGGTGTAAAAGCAAAGCTTTTTCTTTGAAACACCTAATTAACATTAATTTCTCCTTATTTTGCATATGTTCTTGGTAACTACAATCGGTTGGTGTGCGTTTCGCCTATAAACATATTGTTCTAATGCTCGGTCAGCGCCACGTAGGTACAGTTGTTACTTGAACTAACGAACACGTTCAGTGACAGTGTTTCTTCCTATTTGCTTTTTAAAAATGTTTTTCCAGACGCAAAAAGTGATATTTATTTAATAAATCGTCAGCGTTGTAGACTCAGTTTTAACAAGGTCGTTTGATGTTTGTGAAGCGCTCTGTTTACCGTCGCCCTCCTTGATTCCCGTTTCGAAAACACTTTGGCGGATGTATTTATGTGTTAACGTTTTTGTGTCGCGTCACTCGAATCCAGTGGGATCTTGGACCGTTCAGCTAGCAACCCTAGGAAGAAGGATTGTGGGTGTGGCCGCACATTTATGTAAACACAAGAAGTAATGAAACGATGTCCTGTCAGGAGTCCGGCAAGGGCGTCAGGATAGGACGCCGGCGCTTTCCTTGTGAAGATCCCAGTCCTCGTATAACGTTGAGAAACTCCACTGAAGGGGTTTTAGTGTGTATAGATCACTCATAACCCCGCATTTTTACTAATGCACAGCGGAACTGTTTTAAGGTCCCCGCCTTCCCCCTTTTTTCATCACAAACAACACACATTTGGGATTTTGAAAAATAACTAAAAACAAAGCTGTTGTAAAAGATATAATGAAAACAATCTAAAAGTTTCCCAAAATACAGATGATGTTTGCAGATGGTAAAAAATAATAGTATAGGTACGAAGGAGGTACAAAGCTCGCGAGCGATCACGGAACTGATAAACATAACATGACAGGCGGCGCTGATGCTTCAAGTTATTATATATCATGTGCCCTCTGCAATGCAATTTATACATTATATGTACGTACACATGAATGTTCCATAATTTTTTTGTTACATTTTTATTAGTGTTAACGACTATGTAGTGTTACTATGTAGAGTTAACGACTAGATATCGATATACCTGCCTCGCGGACATAAATTACATACACATCATACATATATACCTACATTAAACTGTGTTTTTACGCCACAATCAGCAAACGTTTTAATAATTTATCCACCTATGACTTCAAAATAAACCTATTGTCAGACGTTTATTATTTTTATTAAATCATAATAACTTATAAATATTTCTTAAGCTTGGCATCAAATATCTGACATATACCTTAATATATTATACTAAAATGAATCAATATTACAAATACGCCAAGGCCCGTCGTATTTTTCTATAATTAAAAAATCTGTTTAAGTTACCTTACATTTTATTAATAATGCTCTAACACATTTTACTTACATTAAAATTGTTATGCATTCTTAATTCTCATTAATGTGCAGCTCCGAATCCCGTCAACGACAAACCACTGACTAGTGTAATAGAAAAAGCTTGCGATGTATACATATCCAGCAGTTCCGATCAATTTAGTTACAGAAAACTGTTTGATGATAGGATATACATATTCTCCTTGTAGCAAACTCAACAAACATCTGAAAAAAACATTAATAAATGCTAACTATTGTCGCCTATCGATAGTTTATTTATCGAAAGTGAATAGTGAATATAGGTTATCGATATCGAAAGTATTGATGGTTCACAGTTATCGATACTATGGGTAGCATCTACTGATAAATATGTACGAAAGACACTAGCAATAACCAGATACTATTTAGTTCCGATACTATCACTATTAGAGGGTCTTTTGACTGTCTTTATCGATTTAAACCAAAATCGATAATATATAATGTTGATTCGATTTCTGTTGTGGGAAATAAATAAATTTACTTACATTATGAGATACACAGTGAGGAAAGATCCTAAGGCGATTATTTGGGCTGTCATGCTTTTTGGCCTTTTCCTTGGCACTATTATAAGATCGAATAGTACGAACACTAGCGACACCGTGTGCATGCTGTGGTGGTTCAAGAGAGAGATGAATTCGTCGGCTGACAGCGGCATCAGCAGCGTTCGATCCCTGTTATATATACGCCAGAATAAAACATCGGCGAACTGAAAATGTGATACGGTTACAGTTTATATATTTTTATACTAGTGCAAATTTGTGGATGCCCACTTATTTAAAAATTTTAATCGTATAAGAATATAATTATAAAACATACATGTTATGTGTACTGAATATTTTAAATGATAATTGAGTTTTACAAGTATCCTCATTAAAATCTAGAATACAAAATAGTGATAAGGTTTATTATTATAATTAACGTTCGTTCAAAATATAAACCATATCCCTAACGGGAAAGGCAAAAAACACCAAGTGCCAAACATATTAATCCTGGCAGACATGACGCTTAGTTTTTAAAAATGAATATTAATGGTTTTAGCAAAAAAATTAATGAAGCAACATGTATAATAACTAACTAGCATCTATTTTATAGTATACAAAAAAAAACGAAAAGTTATTTACGAGCAGGTAGATATACTTAACAAATGTAAGATAACATAATAACTGGCCTTGAAATAATGTTTGGTTCGCTAAAAGTTCGCTATCTGATAGCTCTAGGTATAGATAAAATGTGTGACAGGCAGTTAGCATAAAAGGTTATTTATATTGATCATTTTATTCTTCCACTGATCCACTTCTCCTGTCAAATGAGAAAGCCTAATGCCGTAGTCTAGCTCGCTGGCCAAGTAAGTTTTGATAGTCTTGGCACACTTTACAGTACATCGTGGCGAATCCTATGTTGCGTAGGTTTTCTAAGGATTATCCTTCACCTTTATAGCGAACTTTATAAATAAATAAAAACACAAATTTAACGATAAAATTTTAAGACAAGAGTAACTTAACTTAAGTAAATAACTTAAACAAGTAGTTTAAACAAGTAATGTGAGTGTTTGGGGATGATCGTGGGTTGTCATAATAAATTAAGACCAAGTGACTTTCGAGAACAAATAAAACTTACCACGGTAACAGGCAGAATTATACTGCTGAACAGAAAATGTCTCATTTTGTTTACTAACAGCACATTCTTTGCTTCGCCTTTTCCTTGAACAGCCCTCCAATCACAATAAATACTCATAACCAGATACGGTACTGTAATTAACTGAAACAAAAGACGATGATGTACAATAAAAACGATAAAAATACACAAACTAAAAGCAGATAAAATAAATAACACACAAAATTTTTTGTCGGTTTCGTGTTTAATAATTTAACGAAGCGCTTTTTTGTATGTCCGTCGGCCGTCAGTAAATAGGACTACTATTGCTACTGGTGTTTCATCATGCGTGTCTTGACTAATAATGCATATTTCTATGTATCTTACACGTTCACTGAACTAGCGCTACTGAACACAGTAATGGCGACATACACTGAAATGCCAACGAGTTAACTCTTCATGGTTGGTTGGTTCGTTAGCTCGTTCATTTTCTTCCTGTCTCAATCAGACGCTGTAGTAGGACCTTATGTTTCAAATGGGAAAGCGATATAATCACCATATTTTATGTATTTTAAACTACTCTATCAATAATTTCACTGTTTTGATGATTAATTCCTAAAACCGTATAAACTTATAAAACAATGGAAACTCTATCGCTTCATAATTTAACCATTACTTTTATTCTTTTTTATCCGTATAATATTAATAAAAATAAACGACATTTTTTTCACGACTGTTAAAAATAAATTCTGTGTGCCCATAGATATTTGTATTTAAAAATAAAAGTGGGTATTAAAATTGTACTTACACTCGAGTCAACTACTCAATGACTGTAACAAATCTTCCATATTTTCAGGTGGAAATTTCCTGTTTATAATTTAATATAGCTGTCTGTGTCTAAATGTTAGGCTGGCTTCAGAAATCATATCTCTGTTGCTGGCTTCATATTAGACAGATGAAAACACTGACTACCTTTATACTTATACATACATGCCATACAAACCAAGGTGTACTAAGAGTCCTATTCCCACAGTCCTGTTACCAAACAGTCATAACAAATAACAATGAACACCAACCAACCAACCATATTGACAATTAATATTATTTCGTCTAAATGATATTAACAATCCTATTCCTATAATCCTGTTCGAGCTTCGCCATACATGACTACAAGCGTTAGCGGCCACTGATGGCTACAAACTGCACGTTTTCTTCGGAATGTAATGTTTATTAATATCTAAGTTATACTATAGTTGTCATTAATATTAACTTCTTAATATTGACAGCTTGGACAAATTTAAATGCTTCACATTTAATAAAATATGCATTTAATACAATACTTACATTAAACCAAGCAGTAATTAGTTTCCATTTTAATCTGACGTATGCTTGTAAGATTGGATCCGATGATTTCGAATAGTCTTGATTGAGAAGATATAACGCCGTGATGATTAAATGCGCCAACGTTAATATGTAAACGTAAATTCGAACTTTTATTAAGGCTTTGCCGTTACGGAAGTACAAATTGCTCAAATTCAACATTATGGACGTTCGGTTTGCACGATGGCCGTGGATCCACTCAGGCTGTCATATTGAACCTTTGTTTATATACATTAAGGCGAATAGCAAAATAAAGCAGGCTTGTCTTAATAAGTAACGCTTAATCATTACATTAGTACGTAAAAGAAAAACTTTGTACCCCCTTTTACGACAATTGCGTGGACGGAAAAGTGTTAAATTAGGTACAGATAAAGTTTATATGGAGAAGAAATATAGAATGCCGGTATTTCTATAAAGAACACAAGAAATTAGTTAGTTTTAATTATCATCTATATTATGTGCTGTCGTAAAGGCCACTGCAAATAAAGTTTATTTTATTTATTTATTTATTTAACAATTCAGTGCACAGGATATTATAAAAGCAAGCATACGAAATTTTGTACTTAGGTACTGCTTATCTCCTATAGACATCTTTTCAAGCAGACCTAGGAATGGAAAGGGCATAGCGAAAATAAATTTAGTAAAAAAAATTTATTTAGTTACAAGTTTTTTCTTTCTTTCTTTA
Organism: Aspitha aspitha aspitha; assembly: GCA_018246895.1. Lineage (NCBI taxonomy): Eukaryota > Metazoa > Arthropoda > Insecta > Lepidoptera > Hesperiidae > Aspitha > Aspitha aspitha. The sequence continues at coordinate 4,095 of DWGJ01002356.1, read as the reverse complement.
TAAATTAATAAAAGAAAACATTACCCACAATACCATGTGCGTAACATACACACATACGCAAATAAAATAAAACTTTCATTGTTTACATTCTGGTTGTCAATGATAACAAAAAATCCTAAGAAATGTCAAACAATGCTTTTAAATATAATCAAATTTAACCTCATTTTTGGTATCATTCGTGTTTTTTAAATAGAATAGAATTTTTAAGTAGAAAATTAATACAGAGAATTTTTTTAGAGAATTATATGCCTTTTAAAATCTAATAATTTACTTAATGAATACGGTCGATTTTCGGCCGCTGAAAGACCACTAGTAAGGGTTAGTTTCGACTTGTGCAGAGTTTTCGAATTGATTTCCTTAAATGTCGATCATTATTCATCATTTTTTAAATAGCGAGGTTCTATTGAAATATTTTTATTCTGGCCAAGGATTTGAATAACCTATCACCGTCGTCCTCGATAAATATATATGACTAAGGGTTCTTAAAATCGAGAGTGAGTAGGCTTCTTTTAGGCACGCGTGATCAACATACCAACTTAACTATATATATTTAAACGTCTAAATAATTTAAGTGTAAAATAAATGAAAGTTAACCTACCACGGATATATAGTAATATTATGGGATAATAGGAAAAAAACCCTTAAATAATGTTCAAAGGCCATTGACAATTGTTCTCAACGCTATTGACAGTGGCAATTGTAAGTTCAAGATCAGGGATCAGTCACAAGGATGTTGTGTCATTAATATACACATATAAGCATGTGTGAGAAAGAGCAAATCAATTACTTGAAAATAATAATAATATATCTAATTTCGTTCCACGCAAGGCTACCAGATTTCGAATTAGGCAATTAAATGCCTGTGTATGACAATCGGACACCTGTTAAACATGCGTACATGTTTGATATTAAATAATACTGACAGATTTTTAAAACCTTTATTACACCCAATTGCTTAATAAACCAATAGGCTCTTCACCCAAATGTTTGTCCTGGTTGAATCAAACCCGTGACCTCCCGGCTATCAGCAGTCAAGGCGGCCAGCAAGCACCAGAGAAGTCCTATCGGAGCATTGCTTTTTTTGGCGTTTGTGCGCGAGTTTAGAAAGGCTAACCGTTCACCCAGCTCAGAAAAGTTACATCTGTTTAATCGATTAAGAACAGAACATTAACTCTATTTGAGATTGAATACCGGTTAAGATTGGGTGCTCAGTGACCATTTAATGGCGAGAGATCTACTGATGTGCTCTGAATGTCTATGTGCCTCTGTAAAAATTGCTTATGGTAAACGTTTACTATAACGGGAAATACGGAACGTATCTTCCGTGCGTCTACAAATATACATACGAGTATTCCATATTTCTCGCTAACGAGCACATAGTATAGGAAGGATGTTTTTTTAATTTTTGGACACATGACAAAAAGAGACTTTTGATATTATAACATTAACTGGATTTGTAACACGTTTGGTTAAGCTTAAATTGAAGAAATTTTCCAACAATTTAAAATAACTGTGTACTTTTTTATGTTTACTGTTCAATACATTGTTTAAATGAAAAACAATAAAATGTAGCCTTCAAACGTTTTAACCTTAGTCTATATACAACGTTGGAGACCTTTGTTTCTGACGCAAAGCAGCAGAGGTTGTATATTTAATACCTATGCGAAAATATCCCAAGACGTGACGCGTTCCGATTTTATTAGACGATATTGACGTATCTGTGTTCGCATAAAAAATCATAAATAATTTTCCAAGCCTCTACATATAATATAATGAAGCGCAACACTCGAGTAAATTTATAAATAAATATATGATAAATGTAATGCAAATATGTTTATACTTACATGGGATTTACAAAAATAATTAATGGCAACAAATACTTATTTAAAAAAAGCTTTTATTTAATTATCTTAAAAAAAGAAAATAAACTTTAGATTAAGTCACACCAATCAATTTAGTACATGTATTACACAATTTATTAAAGGATATACGTAAAGGCCGCCCTTGCCGAAACTTACAAAGCAAATGGTAGTTTTATTCAATCTTACGATATAGGAAACGCACTCTCCACCAAATTGTACAGGAAGTTCCCTTGTGAGGTACTATATTGGCTTCACAGTGGTGTCCGCTTCGATTGTTTTTCGGCATGAAGTCTATCTACACATCTTAGTCCTATTATAACGCGATATTCATAAAAAAATAACAGTACTGGTACAAGTAGGGTATGTCGTTTTGTCTGACTTTATAATTGTGCGTACGGGACGATGGCGATTTACAGATAAATATTAAGAAACCGCATATCTACTCGTATTTCATAATAATAACATAATTGGTAATATAAATTTGCAAAAGAACAAAGTTTTATGGTGCATATATAAGTATGCGTAAATAAGCAAAAAAACAGTTAAATATTATCATATAAAAAAAACTTTTTTAGTCCACAAATAGTATCTTTACACATTTGAAAAACTTGAACGCTTAAATGTTAGACCTCGACAATACAATGTAATGGAATCGTCTAAAACTATTTTGCTATTTTCCTGTCAATCATTGGGTGCTGATGAAAAACACTTCCAGTATTTCGTAATAAGACAAAGGTAAAACGTTTATTAGTAGGTACAAATAGAGGAACATTTAAAGATTTTTTCAGAAATATTAGGTTATTCCATATTTTTTCTTCCGGTATTAATAACTAAACTAAAATGATGGCAAATTAATTTAAAACATTTATATCAACACAAAATGGCGAGTTTAATAACCCATATTGTACATTTATATCAAATTATTTATTAGTACCACAGGGGCTGACATTGGATAGGAAAAAGCTCGGGACAGCAGTACAGGACCAAAGGACTATATTCCTAAATACCCTATCCGACGGTTAGTGAGTGGGAACAGTAAAGATGCAAAAAAAATGTTGCCCAGATGTTCTGATGTTCCGTGCAAGCTGCCAGTAACACATAGGGCACTTATTTCTTTATTTTAATCCAAGCTGATAAATGTTTTGCTTAACCCCAGTTTTATTATTATCATCTGTCCGTTTATGAAGCTTTCTGCATTTTTGCCATAGCCGCCTGGGGTCCACAATAACACGTGGAATTTTCGTCATTGTGTTTGCAATTACATTTATGTTTGTTTTCCACCCTTGCTGTGAAATTTTCTTTACTTTTTCACTTAATTCAACAGTTTGTGTTCTTTGAATATTTACCAACATGTCATTAGAATTTAAAAAAGTATAATATTATCCCAGTACTACGAAGCTGAGTTAAATCCAATAAACTGTATACGTGGCCAGATATGACTAGGGTAAAAGACCACCTTGATGATAGAGTTTCATATCATAAGGTGTAGTTAAGTACTCTTACTTACAATCGCTTTTTATAAGTGAGTGTTATACCTTATATACCTATATTAGCAGTTGATTTAAGTCATTAACTGATATCTATAAAAATATTCTGTTTATAGTTGAGTCCAAAATTATTATTAACAAGAATAAAAGTCATTTAGTGAAAACACGTGTGTAACATTGTGTTAGCATTTACGCTCCAACCGAAATTACATAGCCATTGAGATTTTTTTATGTCACCTGTAATTAAAAAAATATTTGATATTGATTATCCTCAAAAAACACAAGAAATAACTCACAAAATAGTTCAGTACTTTTGTCAAATAATTAAAATATTCTCATAAGATATTTATGCCGAATTATAATTATAAGTTAATTACGAATCAGTATGTATTCATTTTTTATAATTGGTTAAGTTATGTTAAGTTATTCTACTGATTATTAAGCTACAGTAACTTTCGGTCATTCTCGCCCGGGCTTTTTCTACTCGTATATACGCCGATATCGCTTAAATACGATCCAATGTTGTACATACCTTGACGGTAATGTTACTCTGTATAAATAATAATAAATGTATGAAATTTATATGTATACAAACAGGTATAATCTATATATTAATACGTGAAGCGAAAACTTTGGACCCCTTTTTACGAAAACTGCGCGCACGGAGGGGTATGAAATTTGGCACACTTATAGTTTATGTGTAGGAGAAGTGGCGAACGCTAATATTTTTCAATAATAATGCTTAT
>DWGJ01002355.1:0-16042 GCA_018246895.1 Aspitha aspitha aspitha | reverse complement strand
TGTAATGTTTTATTTATTGATTTAATGTACTTTATAAGCATTATTATTGAAAAATATTAGCGTTCTGCACTTCTCCTTCACATAAACTATAAGTGTGCCAAATTTCATTCTTCTCCGTGCGCACAATTTTCGTAAAAAGGGGTCCAAAGTTTTCGCTTCACGTATTAATATATAGATAACGTTTATATAATTTTGTGTGTGTGTCTTCTAACTCATTGCAATTTTGCAATATTTTTACCGATAAATGAAACGTCGACACGCCACCCCCTGTCTGTTGCCCCACACGGGGACATTAGCGTCGCCGCGCCCGTCACCCGAATCAGTCGTGTGTCTTTTTGGTCACGGTATCCACTGCGAATCCAACTCAAGGCTGAACGACTTTACTGGGTATTATTAACTTGTGTGTGTAGCTTACGTCATTACCTCATATTTCTCGGGAATCAATTGTTTCGTTTGTGTTCTCCGCCCCCTTTTTATTTTATTGTTTCTCATTTATTATTCTGTCATAGCGGGAGAATTTTAGTTTTCATTGGATGGGTCTTGTCAGAAACAGGATCGCTGGAGGCAAAACCGCCGCTAAACTCATTTCTATGGTCGAGCAATTGTTATTACCGCCTGAAATACAATTTGCACCGATGCCGATGCGACCTCTCATTTTGTTTGAAATACAACAGCACAAAATAGAGATATATCTCTGTGATGCTATGTGTATACATTCCTTCTGTCTCTTAATATATAGGCGGTATGTGGTACTAGCTGGCAGGGTATAATAGTTACTTAAACCATAAAAAAACACAAAAAGATAAAACATACCTACGTTAACATTGGCTAACCCTATCTTACAATGAATAACTATTGCAACTCTCTTAAGGTGTATCCTTAAACCTTAGGGTTAAACAGAACTATGTAATCGGAAAAGAAAGTTGAAGGCTCGTGTTTTCAACTTCGCGATAATAATAAAATGCCCAAAAGATTAGGGGTTCCAAGTTAACTCCGGAAAGTTTCCTAAATTATTGCCCGCGGTTACGATATCGAAATCCCCTTTGAGTTAAACCGCCATTTTGCGCTATGTACATACGGGTATGTACTTATGGGTATGGAGTGCTGAAACTTCTACTACGTATATACATATATACAAAAGATACGACGTGATACCTGATACCAATAAATAAATAACCGGGGACAATTTTACACACGGCTGTATGATTCCAAATTAGGCAATTTAATACCTGTGTTATGGTGACCGGATAGCTGATAAACATACATATATACATACGATATAGCACTTATATAGATATTTTTACTACGACCAGACACAGAACAAACAAAAGTGTTCGTCGCACAAATGTTTGTCCTGCGTGGGAATCGAACCCACGACCTCCGGTTTTGCAGTCAGGGTCTCTAACCACTCGACCACGAGGCCGGTCGAAACGAACTTCAGTTTCAGGTTGAGACAAACCGCTTGTGGCACACGGAGAGTCCCATTCCGTCCCGTCCCCTCGGTTTCATTATAACTGAACTGTACTCACTCGCGCGATCAACGAGTCATTGCAAAAAAAAGTTATGTATGAATTCGATTGAACTTTCGGCCATCGATCTCGGCGGGCGCTGACCCGCCAGCACTGACCTATACCGGGCTCCGCTGCGCCTGACTAGAATGATTTATAAGAATACTCGCAACAATTGCTTTTCACGTCTACCCTACAACAAAATTATTATTGTCACTTGCAATGTATCTGTCGAGGAGGCAAGCTGAAACTCAAAAGAGTTTATATTTGTACTCTCTTTCACGATTTTGTGTAAAAAATTGTAATATGTTAATAAATAAATAAAAAAAAGTGATACCACTTTAAAAGTTCATAAATAAAGCCATTCGAAATACCATTTAACGACAAGATGTGATTTTATAAACGGGTTAAATGAAGTATATTAAAAAATTTCAACACCATTTGAATCCATGTACCAGATGAAGAAACTTATATATACGTTACTTTATAATCTATATCTCGGTTAAATTATAATGAAGCTGAATTTTAAAGTTATTCTTAAAGTATGTATATTATATTCTTAAAGTATGGGAACAATCAGTTTCCCAACAATGGGTTTATTTGGAATATGCTGCATCATATTGCCAATTTGACGCAAACTTCCTCTCACCCAAGGGCAGACACGAAAACATGATAACACAAGCGAATGTCGTATTAAAACCATATTGTCGATAAGTGTGGGTCAACGAACCGGTGTAAAGTTGAATGTGCCAAAATACAAGCGGACCAGTATAAGTTGAGCTGCGGCGACACTTGCCCCTTATATGCAGTGGCACCTTGTCGTAGGTCTTCGATAAATCATTCTTGTTTCCGAAACCGTGCCCATGTAAATATTTAACTAATCAATGCTAGTGATCATTGTAACAACTAGTTACAACGGCTTAGCTAACACGAATGGTCGATAGGTTTTATAACGCATCAACACTATTCAACGACGATCGCCAACCAAACAGGGGAAGATAATTACTAAGCAACTCCATAACAAGGCAACAAATTACTAATAAGATTTACTATGAATATCACCAAGCAGCCTCTAAACGAAACATGTAATATCTTGAGATACAAGGCCACCGAATCCCAAAACAGACACCGACAGACAGACAGACAGACCGACAGAGATTAGATAATATACTATTTAATAATTCTGTACGTATTTTTATTACACCCAAACACAGAACAGACAAATGTGCTCAGCACACAAATGTTTTTCCTGCGTGGGAACAGAACCCACGACCGCTGACTTAGCAGTCAGGGTCTTTCACTATTAGACGAAAATCCTAATCGATTATACAATTTTGTAAGCACATCACAGGGGGCTGATTTTGACCAGATATAAGATAAGATTCAGAATATTTGCTGTTATTCTTATCTTTTATACGTAACAAAGGGCGTGATATATCTGATGTGATGACATGACAAGCGTCTATGAGTAGTGCGTGCGGATGGTAAACGTTTCAGAAAATCCATGATCTCATCGGCGCACGTAAATGGCGCGTGTAACTCGGGAATCGAACCTGATATGACACGACCAGCGAGCGCAGTCTACCCAATTCGAGACCAAAGACCGCGCGTTAAACTCCGCGAGGCTAACGCTCCCTAAAAATCGCCAACGTCACTCTGTACGCTCCTTTCTTCATTTCCTGCTCGCTCCTTAGCACACTAACGATATTTCGTACGTCAATCGATAGCTGAATTGATGTTTAAAGCTAAAAATTACCACAACTGCACATACAAATTGCTTATTGCAGTTACGTGTTATTATAAAACTCGTTTTCTATATTAATTTCATATTTTAGTAGTTTGCTTACACTGTATTAAATCTTTTTTGAACGCAAGACCTTCGTGGTATCAGATATTCATTCTAAATTCATTACTTTACTCGCTGACCAAATTGATCACAAATTACAATTGATATGCAACATACTAATAAAATCTCCAAATAACCTGATATTTAAACGAAAGTGATCAATCTCGTGGCAACCATTAATGTATCAAATACGGTTTGCGAAAGAACCCCATAAGTTGTATGGTGGTTTTCCGTCAATTGTAGACCCGTAAAAATTGGCCATTGCCGCGAAAAATGGCGAAAATTAACGAAAATTGCCGATTACAACCGATCGGCGCAGAACGTTCACCTATCTCGGTCGTTCGTTGAACCTACAGAATTTCGGCGGGTCAACGGCCCGGTCGCCGCCCCGAAATATTTATAATAAACAGAGACAGACCGACGCGCGTTTCTTCGGTGGAAGAAAGAGACGGACACACCAACACGTGACGGTGTAGATAAGTCGGTATTTTCATTGTCTATGTAATCAATTACTTTTTCAATTGTAACTGAAAGTTTTTGATTGACCGTGAAATTAGAAACTGAAGTGAGGATTAACAAGTGACGTGAAGTATCAGGCAATACCGACGAGAAAACCGCGGCCAATCGGACATACAGTTAAAGCTAATCAAATATAATCTATTAATTTATTTGATCATGTTGAATTATGTAAATTAAATTGACTCGTTTCGTTAGAGCAAATAACTTAAAAAAATACATCCTAATTGAATTTCATTGTACATATAAAAACATCAAATAATATTACCATACGCTATCAATTTCTAAATTATTTAAAAACAAATCCCTCTTTGTATTATATACAGGCGTATTTGAAATTAATTTGACAATTAAATTTAATGAAAAATAAATATTAATTGGGCACATAATTAATTAACGTCATTAAATATATTTAATTATCCTAATTTATTATAACATTATGTTTCTTTTTATTTGCTGTAATAATTAAAACGATGTATTTATCAATCAAAATGTTTAAATTGTAATTAGTAACAATCGCTTTAAAGACTACAATTTTACTAAACCACAACATATAACATATGGGGAAACTTATCTCTGCGAACCATGGACTCAACTCATGGTATTCAACCGTCAATAATAAATAATCCAGGAGTTAGCGGATATGTTGCTTAGCCTACAAACAGTTTCCGAGCGGCCACCGCTGCCGGGCCGCGAGCGCGTCAACAGACATCATCTTCGGCAACAGACAGTATCGTTACGCGGTAAACATTTAATATTTCCCGGTTCAACGACCTCCGCCGAACAGCTGATAACGAGTGAATAAACTCCAAGTTTGTTCATTACAGACGCCGATTACTATTGAATTCTTCACTTGATTTATTTTTTTTACAAATACTTTTTACTTTCGCTGTATTTTATTTTTGTGTGTTTTCCTTTTATTTTTGTTGTTTAAAAGCATTATTTTTGGCTTGTAAACTGCGTGCGCCTCAGTTCGGGTGTTAAGCGTCAATGAACCAAAATTAGTACTTCTATTGCCCGCATGGAGCTCTGTCGGCAGTATGATTTTTATAATATATCACATTATCTATACTATACATTATATTACTCGGGGAATGAACATTGCTGCTACATATTTTTAATTTTATATTAACTTCATTTTATAATTCGTGTTAATACTAATAAAATATAGTTCATATAATGTAAATATAATTATAGTATTTAACCATATGCACCTAGTTTATTAAAATAAATAAAAATAGACACAAACTAACACCATTTTATTTAATTCGTTTGAGATGGGAAAACGTTATAATATCTGAATATAAAATATAATACGCATTTGATATTATTTCACACAACATAGTTTATACATACATACATATGCAATATTTGCAGTAGATATCATAATATACGCGACTTGACCGTCCCTTTATCGGAAACAAATATTAGTTTAAAGAAACAAACAAATTGAATGTACAATTGTGATATTTAACAGCAACATATCAAACCTGAATAGGACAGTTACTTCCAGTCCTATCCGTCCAGTCCTATGATATAGGACAACCGTGATACGTCTAATGACTGCAGCCAACCATACCACGGGTGTTCATTTGTCACTGGCTCAACACGTCTATTGCGAGTCTCAAGATCTCTAATGACACGCACAAAAGTTAGTCACGTTAGTCATACGAAGACAATGACCCAAATAGATACATTGCATTGCAAATTAATTAACTTACTTAGAACGGTACGAGGAAGAATTAGGTATGGAAAATTTCTGGTTTGAATCATTGAATGGCGTTAACAAGATTTCACAGTAATCAACTGACATTTATAAATTTTTATATTAATAATAGTAAAAGGCCAGTTACGTCGAACATTAAGGGATGGAGGGGGTTGACGAAGTGTGACATTGTGTGACGAAGGATGTCCCATATTTTGTGACGTCACACTTTTTCATAATAAAAATATATTAAATGGAAATAAACTGTAAAAAAAAACTTATAAAGCCTTTATTCAATTGCCCTAAAATGTATTAGTTTTCGCATTCTCCTCAGCAAGTCCTTTCATTTGATACCCATATTGTGATAGTGAAGTTAAAATAACCGCTCCGCCATCCTGCATGGTCCGCCATATTGGAATAAGAATGACGTCACATAGCTAAGCGTGCATTGTCATTCAAAATAAGCGTGCCAAATTTCAGCTGAATCGGTTAAAGATAACTGGTCTAAAATTCAGTCGGGGTCAAAAAATCATGAAATGTGACGTAATTTATGCATGAGCCCTAATACAATTTCAATCATCGTAAATAGCTCCCGTAGCTCGCCTTTCAATTGCTGCTATTTTTACAAATTACAACAATACCGACATACCGAACGCACGAGTCATCTCTCACTTATCAACAAACACACATTTACAAACCAGTATTCTTGGTTTAACGTATAAGCCTAGTATATAAAACCTATCGATCAAAGAATTAAAAACCAAAAACCTCACACTGCAAATAACGTCATCCGTCTTCTTCTATCTTGGGAGTTTCGAATAATGCCGTTTCATGTTCAATAAAACGATCAATGTAAGCTAGTTCTAGTTTTCAGCGGGAAAATAAAATTAGGCCCTGACGCGCGCTCTAGACGGTTTACGAGGTAGGTTCTTCGGGTTTAGTGGTCGTAAAGCGACGCTAATTCATCCGTTGGCGTACATTTTATTAGTTCATAGATTTCCGGGTTAAATGTCTCACTAACCTACATTTATACCGACCACTACATTATGCATATTACAATATCGATGACAAAAATATAACGTTTCGATATTCTAAGTTAGCTCATCCCTTCCCTTCCCCCTCCGCGGGCGTCAAATTGTACGATATTGTACAATAGGCTTGCGTTTTACTGCTAGCTCACGTGATTAATAAATTCCACTGGAGACAATTCCACACACGGCTGTCTGATCCCAAATTAGACAATTTAATGCCTGTGTAATGGTGACCGGACAGGTGATAAACTACATATATACGATATAGCACTTATATATTTAGATATTTGTATTACGACCAGACACAGAACAAACAAATGTGCTCATTACACAAATGTTTGTCCTGGGTGGGAATCGAACCCACGACCTCCGATTTTGCATTCAGGGTCACTAACCACTCGACCACGAGGCCAGTCAGTAATATAGCGCTATGATCGTAAATGAATTCGTCGTGAGGAAACCTGCACACGACAGAACTAAACTTTTAATCCCGTGGCAAGTGTTGTACACTATGGTCTTTTCTTGGGCGAGAGGGTCAGTGTCATGACAGGGAACAAATTCCTGGTTCCTGGCACACTGGTTTAAAAATACGTGTGCAAGACTATATGTGTTGCTCACCTAGGAAGGACTGCACGTTTTTGTTGCTTATTCAGGAAAGCATCCAGGTTAGAATTCGAGGTATTCGCCACGTACGGATTCGTATGAACTCCCAACGAGCCGTTTAGTTACTTTCTCGACGTGGGCGGGTTAGTAATTTGTTTCATGTATGTACGTACTACGTAGGTACGATTATGGGGCAAAACTATGAAAAATATATATGTATGTATCTATCAACGAACAGTTCAACAAAAAACAATCATTTCAAAACAAACAAATTCAGTAGATATATAAATGAACATCATCATTGTAGTTAATATCGTTATCGTTGCGATAAAAAATTATGTGGTGATAAAATCCATAGAAGCATTTATATAAATATAAAACGTTCTTTATTCTTATTTCACTTAAACAGCATAGACAATATCATTAACATTGTGAATATTGAAAAAATGGCGCAATTGTGGCAAGCTGAGGGCAAGTCTTTCCTCATAACCGGAGGCGCCAGCGGTTTGGGGGCTGCGTACGTCGAGGCATTCTTGAAAGATGGCGCAAAGGTAATAGTAATAACAGACTTTGTATCGATCACTGAAGTATGGTGTATATGAAAATCAAAATGTCCCAACGGACACAATAATATTTTGATAATCAAACTGAATTGGATACTTCACAGAATATCGCGATATTGGATATAGCAGACGTGGGCGCTGCGTTGTCGCAGAGATTGAACGAGACTTACGGTGACAAGACGATGTTTTTGAAGTGTGACGTCAGCAAGGAGGAAGACATCAAACGCGCATTCGACGAAGTGGTGGACAGATTCAAGCAGATAGACGTGGTGATGAACAATGCGGGCATACTGAATGACTCGGAAGAGGTCTGGAGGAAATCATGTGAAGTGAACGTAGTAAGTTGGTTTTTATTTCTATCTGTTCTATTAGCCATCTGAAGTTCTATTATTGATTGGCCTCGTGGTCGAACGGTTAGAGACCCTGACTGCAAAACCGGAGGTCGTGAGTTCGATTTCCATCCAAGACAAACATTTGAGTGATGAGCACATTTGTTTGTTCTGTGTCTGTGCTTGATAAAAAATATCTATATAAGTACCATATTGTATGTATACAATGTATGTTTGTCAGCTGTTTGGTTACCATACACAAGCATTAAATTGCCTAATTTGGGATCAGATAGCCGTGTGTGGAATTGTCCCCAGTTGTTATTATTAGTATCGTTACGTTATTATCTGTTAAGGTAACAGAAGTAATTATGGATGACTATTGGATTGTAAATATTGTTGAGCCCGGCAAGAATTCTGACGGCGTGAGCATTGCCAAGTCTCGCCACGAATACTGCGTAGGCAGAGAGAACCTCTAACTTAGCGAACGTGTCCAAGAGTAGAAAGCAAAAATATACCAAAAATTACCGCATGGAAAATGTTTAGACATAAAAGAATTATAATAAAAGCAAAAAAAGTGATCCATGATACAGCTCCTTTATATCATTAAGCGAACAGATACAAAAGATCTTTGAACATAATTGCTTACGAATTGAGCCGGTTTCAGTGTCTGAAAATATTGTCACGCCATAGATCGTCGTGTAAATAAAATGTACGTTATATTATTTTGATTTGCGTTAATTGTCACTCGTCACGAATTGTTGTTAACACTGTAAAAGAAATAAAAGAACTGATAAGTAGAATTTTAATATACATATAAAGATATAAAAACACAGAAATAAATATATAGGTATACGGTAGGCCAAGTAAAAGTGGCCAAGTTTCAGCTAACTCGAATCCTTGGTCTCGTGTAAAGGTCTTTTTCACCCACTCCCTAATTGGTAACATGTTACGCTGGAGAACAGAATGCTCCCCATTTGCGTTTGCGTTAAGGATTCATTGTTTATACTCTTTCAGGAAGGATTGATCTCGTTAACTAGAAAAGCGGTGAGTCATATGCGCAAAGACGAAGGCGGCGCCGGCGGCACTATCATCAACGTGTCCTCCATCGCTGGAATCGTGAAATTTGCGATAACGCCGGCATACTGCGGCACCAAAGCGGCAGTACTGCACTTCAGCTTGAGCCTCGCGGTAAACAATTTCATATTTCCATAGCTTACTTACTTTACTTGTACCCTGTAACTTACTTGTATCTTACTTGTATCTCACCTGTATCTTACATGTATCACACTTGTATCGTACTTGTATCTCACTTGTATCTTACTTGTAACTTACATGTATCTCACTTGTATCTTACTTGTATCTCACTAATATTTTACTGATATCTCACTTGTATTTCGGTTGCATCTTACTTGTATCGTACTTGTGTCTCACTTGTATCTTACTCGTATCCGTTTTCTTTGGTAAATAGAGGAAAACATTCAAAAAGTAGCGCGGCACCTTTATCATTTATTAAACCTTTATCATCGTCTGTTTTTAAAAGACCCTAAATCCAAAGATAAGAACGATTATAAACGAAGACTAATAAAACTGTTTATTATGGTGTTTTGCAAGTGGTTTAATAGATTATGTTATCAGATTATATGTAATTCATGCGCCACGTGAATTGTGGTCACGATTATCGAACACGAATATGAATTAATTTTCGCGCTTAAAAACTCTTCGTGGCGACTACTTCACGTTAACAGATATATCATTCACCTAACTAATGAGCTATATGAAACCTTACCTGCAGATATATTACAATATTCAAGTAATAAAACAGTGGATACTTAATATATTTACTTCACTATTATAATATTTGTTTCTTTCAGTTTTTTCCCCTTACCTGAGCTAATATGATGGGCATTATAATTTTTATTACCTCTCAGTATCCTAGTAGGCTAATTATAACAACTGAGATGGAATTCATAAAATTTCAGCAAACCCCATTCTATGAAAAGACCGGTGTGCGAGTATTGACCATCTGCTTCGGACCAACGCAAACCCCACTGATGCAGAATCTGGCTGAAAAGTCCATAGACAGGGAGACAACTGCTTTGATGGAACAGCGAGTACCGTACTCTACATATCAGTTGTAAGACAAATGATTTTTTATCGAAATCTTTATACGTTTACATTACAAAAATTAAAAACCCAATGATGCATAAATGCAAACTCCAATCGTTATATTCGACACAGTGTACTTTGCCCTACCCCTTAGGAACGTGGCGTGATGGTATTATATGTGATATTCAAACGGTATACATACGTGGATGTAATAACAGAACACTCGGACGAGTGAAAATAAAGTAAAAAATACTCACTATGCATCTATCATCCTTACCGCATTTACGAAAAAATCGAATGAACTTGAAATGCCGAACCCATTTTGTTGAAACATATCTAATAACCACCACGAAAAGCGGGTGTATAAAAGCCCTCAATCGCAAACTATATTAAAATATTGTACACAATTAAAACACACAAAACCAATTTAGTCTACATGAGTACCCAATGCTCTACCTGCACGAGTATTGGGATTATTTCTTGGGTATTAAATGCAATTTTAGACCCTCATTTTCATTAAAGGGTTAATACAATAATTTAACGTAACAGAAATAATCTATCCTGTATTAATTCACATCACCAGGGTGGACAGTGCAGTGAAGGCAATGGTGAAGATGTTCGAAGTTGGCGCCAATGGGTCGGTGTGGCTTTCGGTGAAAAACCGTCCCGCCGAAGACATAACGCACATCATCAGCGACAATTACAACACCCTATCGAATGTCATCAACAACGGCCTCGAGGCGTCGTAGCCGAATAAAAAACTATGCTATTAAAAAAATCGATGTTTTCTCACAGTGCTAATATGTAATTATTCACACCGTACTAAAACACGAACAACCTTTTTTAAAATTTTTGTCTATCTGTCTGTCTGTCGTTGCATTCGGTTTTGCAGTCAGGGTCTCTAGCCAGTCATCAACGAGGCCAGTCAAATACTAAAGTCAAGAAATATTACCACATATTAAAATTTGATACAAACAATACCAAAAATTTGTTAATCAACCCTCTTCGGAACATCTTCAAAATTACTGTAAACACGATTTATATGTATATCATTACATTGCTTCATACACACCAACAAGAGATTGTCATAGTATGACCTAACTTAACCTCAATTCAATACAAATACTAATAAAACATTCTTAATACAAAAGATTAGTAAGTAAAATATTATATATGACAAGATAATTTGAACATTTATTAAAGACTGCCGCCAAAGGAAATCTTAAAAAAAAAGAATCACTACTTTCAAATACAACTTTACTGCTCCAATAAAACTGCCTACGTCTGGTCGTTCTAGACATAGTAATTAATCACATTTCTAGCTCGCATTTCCATTACCACCCACGTACGAATCTCAATACAGAAAAAATAAAAGCTTCCCGCGCTAATGAATGGCGCATTATATCCCACAAAGTTACTCGTCGTCGCGCTAATTGAGGTTTATTTTGAAAGCAATAGCTATATTTTGCTTGACTGATTACCAGGGTTTACCGGCTACTTTACGAAGATATATAATTAACTATCTGATTAATTAGTCCAGTAGTTAGTAAACGTGTCTACTGAGCCGAGAGATGCGAGTTTGATTTCCATCCAGAACAATCATTTGAGCTAGTGTATTTTTGTGTTTGGAAGTGGAATTTTCTAGAATAATACCTACGTATGAAAATACTAAATATAGATTTATAAATGAACTATTACCGTAGTACCGGCTGTAGTTAATTTGAAATGAAGATTAAATCATCAATCATAAATCAAGTTATAAATCATAATACAATTAATAATATAATGGTAATTAAATTGATAGTTATATACGTAAAGATAATGGCTAGTGGCTAGTGGCTAGTTACAAAGTGGCTAGCTAGCTAAGACCTACAGCATACTCTATCAAGCCTGGACCATAACCTCCAAGCTGTCTGACAAAGTGCTGTAAGTGACAAAGGTTTCCTTCCAAGAAACATTAGTAGGTATGTATCTACCTTATATCAACCTCTAAATACAACGTCAAATGAGACATTCCCAAAGGGATATGACAAGAATTCATCGGCAATACCGCACACCTGGATAGAGCGAATACTGCGTACCTAGGTACTAGGGATGTTATGGATATGAAATTTCGGATACGGTTTGGATACGTATATGAAATTATTTCGGACTATGCGTTAGTTCCGAATACTTTCGGTTATGGATATTAAATCTATAAGGAGTTTCATAAGTCAAAAGAATTCCTAAATTATCCGAAACTTTTATATCGGATTCGTTCACGGATATATTTCTATATCTGATATCCGATAGTTTCGGTTACGGTTGCGGAGCACCCTATCATCCCTGCCGTGTACGTTCATAAAACGTGTACCGGGAGAAACAACGGAATCGTTCGCATCGATTGACGTGCGGCGGGCCGGCGCCATTGGTCGGGGCGCGTGACGTCACGCGTATCGACCCCGACGCCCACGCGCGCGCATGCGCCGACGCGCGCGCCCCCGCGCGATTGGTCCGCGCGCCGTGTGGGATTGGAACCGTACCATTTGTATTGGATACACTTGTATTGGATAATTCCATATCGTATCCTTCACAATTTATTTCGGGAATATTCGTTTGCATTTTTACAATGGGTAGGTACTCGGATACAATATCGCAACGATATTATATTGCCGACAAGCGTGTACTTTGTTTACGATTGAAAAATAAGCTTGACGGTCATTAAAGTAGCAACTGACCTTAATAATAGAATTTTATGACTGGTTGAAAAACATTTATAATACCAATGTTTTTTAGTATCCAAAATCCTTCTGTATAATGAAGATAAGGTAACATTTTATATATTATTGTGGTACTTACCACAAATACTTGTGGTAAGTACAATGCACACATCACGGTTTTGTATAGGTTCAAAGAGAGATTTGATCAAATATGTCAGGAAACCATTACCGAATATATCAGCGCCGACAAGAGCCCATTGAATCACGTATATCCCTTAAAGATAAAAGTCTAAAAGCATACCGCATTCATTGACAAGCCTATAAACTGAGGGCCGGAGGGAAATTATAGGGTGAGCATAAGGTAAGCATAACGTAAAGGATACGTTTTTAATATTTTTAATAGCTGTGACCGCACTTTCATCCGCGTAGTAATCAATGTTTTCCTGTTTTTGCAACATTTGTCATTGCTGCTCCACTCCTATTAGTCTTAGCATGATGTTATATAGCCTTTAACCTTCCTCAATAAATGGACTATTCAACACAACGATAATTTTTCAATTGGAACCAGTAGTTTTTGATTAGCGCGTTCAATCAAACAAACTCTTCAGCTTTATAATATTAAGAATAGAAGTATGGATAATGGACCCACACAGATATGAGGTTTCGAATGGTTTTTTTTTTACAAAAATGTCCCGATTTGAATTTCGAATGGCTAACCTAGTGTAGCGTGACGTAACCCAACCCCACTATAAGGGCTTAGCAATACTTTGTAAGAACGTTAACGAATTACGCGGGCCATAACTTCTGCTTAGCTCCGGATTAATTAAATTAAAGAAAATAAACCCAACAAAGCTTCATAAAAGCATTGAAATTTTTGTAGCCGACGAAAAAAAACCAGTTCATTAAATTCCCTACAAGAGAAAATATTTTATATAACATTGTTTATTTATGCATTTTTCGGTATATTTTGGATTATAACTTTAATTATATATCTAATCGAGTACATACATATCTACTATAATATTTTGAACGCATCTGCTAATAGGATACAACTACTTGCTTAACTTCAGCAAAAGGTAAAACCTACTTTTATGATTCCCATATAACATTTTTTATCATTAATAAATATATCTTTTACTCTTAAGCATCTGAAGGTTAGAACATCAGCAATCAATGTGCAAGTGCTCGATAATCCTAACTCGATATCGCTAGCAAAATCTTCAATAACAAAATAGTAAACATTGGTTGATGAAGCCACGAGTGTATGAAGGAAGCCAGGCTATCAATGTTCAAATCAAAGGCAATGGCATCTACTCGTAAATGGTAATTCACTGCCCGTATCTCTTTAACCTTCATTAAGGTCGGGCCGGTACTGGAATTGTAATCATCTGCGATCCTCGTAATGAGCGCAGTGACCTTATTTACTGTTTCATTGCTTCGTTGGATACGTTGTACACGTCGCTCTATGAAATTCAATGGGTGTAGAACAGAAGATATCAAATGATATCTATCTTCCGATTCCCCAGAACACCATTGAGCAATGTCATTCACGAATAGAACAAAAGATATCTATCACCCGAATCCCCAGAACACCATTGAGCAATGTCAGTTCACAAACAAAGGGAACAAAGACATCTATGTATCTCCCGATTCCCCGGAACACCATTGAACATGGTCAGTGCACCAACAAAGAGGTGATGTGACTATAGAAAAAGATGGAACGCGTTACATCGCGTGCTCATCTTAACGCTGAGTTCTCGTATGATATCTTTATTATCTTTTTCACCTTCGCCTCGCCTCGTAAGAGTCGAAGCGTTATATTAAATAGCCTGTAACACTTCTCAGAACAGAGCTATCAAACGCGAAAAGAATCTTTCAAATCGGACTAGTAGTTTCGGAGATTGGTGCGATCAAACAAGAAAACTAAGAAACTCTTAAGATTCATGTATCAGTCAGATACTACTTCTGATCGTGCCGAAGAAATCCAATATTTCCGTGAAAATGATCTGAATTCAGAACTCTACAGCTGTCTATATCATCGACCCGTTTATTCGTAACTTCTATATTCTTGAGGCTATCTATATTTCTCGTCTAACGAAAACAATAATAAGTTACAAGATATATTATGCTTAAGTTACCTAACTTGGTCCGCTTTTGTCTGTGCGCAGGCTGTTATCGTTCGGCTAATATACGTATAAAGGTACACACAGTATAATAAGTAGACGAAATCAATTTCAGAATCGTAATCGTATTTATTTGCTGAAGGTACAACAACATCGTATACTAACTAGAAACGATGTTCAGTGTTCACAGAGTAATAAAGGTCGTCGCTCACTTATCAACCCGGCGTCCATTCGGTACCGCCTCGCATATAAATATGCGCTTATTAATCAAATACGTAACCTCACGGACCTCGGGACTCGGGACGTTCGCCCAACCCGCTGCCAGCGGAGCGACGCCAAGCGAACACGCGGTGCTTTTCGAACGTCGATAAGTGAGCGACAATCTTAATAGCTTATGTTGGCGATTAACCAATGGTTAATTATCGTTTCGGTCGCCGTTCAATATTGGGACAGTATTAATAAATAAAATAACGTTTACTTTAAAATTAAATACATGTGAATATTAAATATTTTTAACATGCATACAAATAGATATTCTATCTATCTCTATAGTATCTATCTATCTATATATCTATCTCTCTAATATCTTCGACACTCCGCTCAAATGTCAAGCGTAATTTAGAAAACAATCAACAGATCGGCCGAGTACAATTCGAACGCGGCGTACAATTCCCGGTGCGGCGACGCTTTCATCGCAAGCCAATAAACAGACCGCAGGCGATCGGTTCTGTGGGTGGGTGGAAGTGGGAGACGGGTGGTCTCCGGATGGGACGGCCACAAATTGCACGTACGGAACAATAAATCTCCAAGTCAACACGTTGCCGGCAACACGCTCACCTAGCGACCCACTAAAACATATAGCACATAACAACACAAAGGTCCGAATGTTACAATAATTTACGTAAAATTATTTCTGGAGCAAACAATGTCCTATAGCTAGGCCAGTGATTCTCAACCACTGTGCCGCGGCACTTTTGTGTGCCGCCAAATTTCAAAAGTGTGCCGCCAAATTT
>DWGJ01002354.1:0-16043 GCA_018246895.1 Aspitha aspitha aspitha | reverse complement strand
ACACCGAAACTAATTATCGTTAATATAGGGAAAGGGTAAACTCTATCGCCTGGTCAGTCGCGCGACTTTTGTTTTGCAATGCTAACTACAGAGGAACAAAAAGAAATATTGATGAATCTCGCCATCTGCAGCCTTAATATAGCCATAATACATAATAGGAAACACATTATTAATATATGCACGCGGCTACAGGTCCCGCGACTATTGCCATTTAGGATGGCCAAGCAATGCCGACAAAATTTGTTTAGTAACCTAGTAGTTACATTGTCTTTGGAGTTTTGTTACCTCAAGAAACTTCCAGAGCCACAGCGTGACCTCGTTGCAAAAATCAAAACAACGAAGATCGGGAAGTAATGTTCCAATGTATAAATAGACCATGTATCCTGTTATGATGCGAGGGACCAATAATGCGGTGCGCGGAGTCAATTGAATGATTGGTCCCGAAGGAAGACGCATAATTTGGTCCGTTGACCGGCGACACACGACGACAGCGCGCCGCCGAGCATTGTGTGTTAATTCAAAACCATATAGGAGAACGGATTTGCATAATGGAGCGAATCGCTCAGTGGCGCCGGCGCATCGCGAACCTAGCCTCATTGAGCAACTTCGACCGCTTTCTGTAAAATGTCTGATTCTGATGCTATTCGTTGATGTCTTTCTTGGTTCTGTGCAGTTGGAAGTTGATACATGAGTATTAACTAAACTTCCTCGGATCGTTAGACAAATGTAAACGGAACACTGAGACTGATGATGTAGTTTGGAAGGGAGCTCATTGTTCAGCTCCGGGACTGACACAAATCGTACCCATTAGTAAAGCCGGTGGTTGTTCAGAATCAAGGCAATCAAAAATAAGTTCCATTTTTAATTAATTAAAAAGTATATTTTTTATGTTTCTGAATGTCATTGTACATATATGTCAAATAATAAAAGGGTGAACACAGTTGGTATTTTTCTGAGTATAATTATTAAACATCAGTTTAATTAAATAGAAAAGGTATCTTTGGCCCAGCCTAAACAGTGGTACTATGGCCAAATGTAGCCGACCGCTATGGTACTACAAGTTTAAAAATATATGTAGTATGCGTAGCCAAGTCAATACTTAAGGTTGCGACCCTCAGGTGTCGATGGGCTTGAAGTACCTTACCTTGTGCATAATGATGGTAATAAGAATAATGATATCGCTATTTTTCGCTTTTTCTTACAGAATACAAGGTTTACAATTATTTCCACTAACTATTGTATCGTTAAGCTTGACACGAGTTGTAAATTAAAAACAGCTGATACTGCAATGAATTTAAAAAACCGTAGTTTCTAATTAACCAGCGATGCAGTAACAGAAGAGTATCGCTAACAATTGAGTGCCCATCTGACTACGCTCACCGGTCGTGGCACTCATGTTTAATAAATTGCATACATATTCTGTGTTGTTTTATCTTATTTGTACACACGGCATATTAGCTAGTGACCTGTCCGTTAGCGTACCTTCCAATTCATTACCGTCGACCATAAATAGTTGCGTACACTCGTAAGCGCAAGTGTACGCGACTATTTATGGTCCGGTTGGACTGCGGTCACTTTTTCCACGACAAGCACAATACGTATATAGCGGATTCACATCCGCTCGCCCGTGGAACAATATTATAACCTCACTTGTCTACGATAAATGTTTTACGATAGCAACGTAATTGGCTGTCGTACAGTTACAACTGAGAACCACTAGTCGCTAGTTACTTAGCTGGTTTTAATGTGTTCGCCTGTCACAGTCTAGTCTCGCGTAATGTAAGTGCTGGCTCATAAGTTCAGTGGTCGGGGATTGTCACTGGCGATACTAAGATTCCTGTGTCCGATTCCCGCCCATAACCGATATGATTCTAAATTAAGAAGTTAAATGATAACTGGACAGCTGATAAACATAACATATGTATAATACGCTTATGGCGCCCAGATGCAGTACAAATAAATGTATATAAATATCTATATGCTCGTCATATATCTATATAAGTTTAATAGTGTTTAAGATCAAGTAGTCCTGTTTGGTGGTGGTAGTCATACGGTCTCTACAGATATTAAATTATGATTACTATTATTGTATGTTCGAGTTCTCTTTGTGTTAAATGTTCAAAAAATATATAAACATGCATCAACACATTATTGTTGAGTTCGGTTATTGCGTTGCCGTTTCTGATTCACGCACGCAGATGTAATGTATGCCCTAATTGCCATGATTAATATTCGCGTATCTGCTTTGCCGCAGCACTGATTGGAAATGTGTCATATTTTGAATAGATATGCATAATCTTTTCTAAACATTACCTCCGGTAATATTAATACAATCATCAAATATTAATTTTAGTAAGCCTGTTTCAAGGTAAAAATAGACAACATTTTGTTGCTTCAGTAATTTGATCACTAATATAGATAAGTGCATAACAATTGATTGCATCCGATTGCAAACGAATTAAAAATTATTGTTCTATACACCTTGACTGTGTTTTTTACGCGTCCTGAACGAAAACGCTCTTCGCGGTTTTTTTGTAATATTACAGCAGGATGAAAATGTTTACATGCCAATGTTGTCAGGTAATCGAGCGGTAGCAAAACAAACATGCTATTGTTTTTAGTGCCCTTTTAGTACTCGCTAAAAATGTCATCCGTCCTTAAGGGTGCGTTTCCACCAGGGATGAGCGAGGATACGTAGCGTGGAATGTGTTTGTTAAGAACAATAGGATCCCTTTATTCAACTAGCCTCGCTTAGTGCGCTCGCTTAGCGGAGCGAGGTTCCTCTCCTATTGGTTGTTCGCACATCCCTGGTGGAAACGCACCCTTAGAGATCAGTCGCTAAACGTAAAGCTCTAGACATCGGCACTGTTCCACCCTGTCCTGAGCCTCCCGAATCCAGCGTTTTCCCGTCGTCCGACCTCAATCGATCGGAGCATCCATTGCATGTATGTATATACAATATCCTCGTTTACATTTGCAGGTGGAGCAGCGCGACGTGCCCGGCATCGACTGCGCGCACCTCGCCATGGACACAGAGGAGGGCGTCGAGGTGGTGTGGAACGAGGTGCAGTTCTCCGAGCGGAAGAACTTCAAGGCCCAAGAGGACAAGATACAGATGGTGTTCGACAACCTCACCCGGCTCGAGCACCCGAACATCGTCAAGTTCCATCGCTACTGGACCGACACGCACAACGATAAACCCAGGGTGAGTTTCCTGTTCGCATCGAAAACGTCCACTCGTCTTCCTTCAGTTCAATAATCGTATGTGTATAGTTCTTTTTCCTATTAAACTGGTTACAGATGTCCCATGAGCGGCAGCGGCCAGTTGCGACTGCTGCTTGCTCGTTTGCTACTCTATTCCAATTTTCGCCAACCTTATGCTCTTTGTAGTGTCAGCCCCGTGATGTCAAAAAAACGGATTCAAGGGATTCTGTGAATATGTCCACAAACTCACCGTCTGTTCACCGTTAAAAAATCAATTCTGTCTTTCTAGAACACTGTGAAGAGTGATAATGTGTATTATTTTCAGGTGATATTCATAACGGAGTACATGTCTTGTGGTTCCCTGAAGCAGTTCCTCAAGCGCACCAAACGTAACGTGAAACGGTTACCGCTGCAGGCGTGGAAGCGCTGGTGCACCCAAATACTTTCGGCGCTCAGGTCAGTTGCGCGCGACTTCACTCAAATCGCACAAACGAACTTCATTATTTATCTTTACTTACCGTCGTGTCTGATTTTCTTACAACTTCAGTTACCTCCACGGCTGCGTACCTCCGATAGTCCACGGCAACCTGACCTGCGACACGATCTTCATCCAGCACAACGGCCTCGTGAAGATCGGCTCGGTCGCGCCCGACGCCATCCACCACCACGTCAAGACCTGCCGCGAGAACATGCGGAACATGCACCTCATCGCGCCCGAATACGGATGTAAGTGGACTCCCCGCCTCCCGGGGACGGAAGGGCCGGGGGGAAGCGCAGCTTCCGCTGTCTCGATTCTGGTGCTACCTGTCCATTTTTCCGCACTTTTGCTTCTCTAAAGTCAGAATTAATCGAATCGTCGACGTACACCGTTACCCTTGCGACGAATGCGCTTCGGAGTGTGGAAAAATACGCGTGTGCTAGGACCGCGAACGTGCGGAAACTGTAGTCCCATTTATGTATTTATTGCAACTTTATTTTCCTCGGATCAGCATCGCAAATGGTGACGCCCGCGATGGATATCTTCTCGTTCGGCATGTGCGCTCTGGAGACCGCCGCTCTTGAGATTCAGGGCAATGGTGACTCGGGCAGCCACGTGACGGAGGAACACATCGTTCGTACGGTCGAATCGCTGGAGGAGCCGAGGCAGAAGGACTTCATATACAGGTACCGTTACATACCCTCCGCAGGTGTCGTTTGTAAGTTGGCCGGCGGTAAGTCGCTCCACCTCTGGGTACCTTAGTGAACTAACCGTGTACTTCGAGACGATCCCGCGCCCCGATGTTCACGCGGCCTTCACCGATGTTTGCAGGTGTATAAACAAGGATCCGGCGAAGAGGCCCACGGCGCGCGAGCTGCTGTTCCACCCGCTGCTCTTCGAAGTCCACTCCCTGAAGCTGCTGGCGGCGCATACGCTCGTCAACACAACCGGTGACTATTCTACCGTGTCCCTCTATTAGAATTGACTTTGATAAAAATAGTAACAAAAGATCTTGGGTTTGGATTTATAAATATTTTTCTGTATTAAGATGACAGAGTTCCGGTTATGAAATTACATAAAACAGAGGAAATATTTCCTACTCAAAGTCTGAGCAGGATAAATGCAAAAATCGCTTAATTCACAAAAAGGAACGTCCATTTAGTTGGTAAATTTGTTAACATTTTAAGCACCCTTTGTTTAAACTAATCGAGAATACGATATGTGGTGTACTCAGCTAACATATCGGAGACGATAACGGACGAGGTGTGCGGCGGCGGCGGGGGCGGCGCGCGCGCGTGGTGCGTGCGCGGCGGCGCGCGGCGCGAGCTGAGCGCGCGCGACCTTCAGCCGCACGCCGAGAAGCTCGAGAAGTTCGTCGAGGACGTCAAGTGAGACCGCGCCTCGTGGCTCCCATCCCCCTCGCCCGGGACGAACATTTGTTTGTTCTGTGTCTGGCCGTAATAAAAATATCTATATAAGCACTACATCGTATGTGTATATGTATGTTTATCAGCTGTCCGGTTACCATAACATAGGCTGTAATATGCCTAATTTGGGATCAGACAGCCGTGCGTGGAATCGATGAAATTGTCCCCAGTTATTTATTTATATATAAAAATGAATGTTTGTCTGTATGTCCTTTATAGAATCGTATACTATGCATTGGATCATGTGATGATCTTTAGCAAAGTTGTTGTGCAAGAGCCCGCGAAGGTTTCTGACTCGGTACGACCAATTTTCGACAGGTGGCGCCACTGTCATTCCAATGTATTTATTTTAGTTGGTGGCGTAACAACGCGCGCAGGGTACCGCTAGTTTTTTTTTTTTAAACCAGAGTGAATAGGCATGTACTAGACGAGCATGCTACACCTTAGGCCACATCATCGCTTACCATCAGGCGAGATAGTGGCCAAATGCTAGCCTATTTGTAATAAAAAAAAGTCGTATGTTTATTTTATTGTTTATTTATATTAGAACGTTTAGCGTGTAAGTTAATTACATATTGATATTGAGTCTGTGCATTGGTCGATGTATTCATGGCGCGTTTGCCAGCTCACGTTCTCGCAGCGCCATTGAGAGCGATTCGAGATAGGACTGCCGATGGCGACGGACAATCTCGTTTTGATGACTTGTGAAATAAGGCCCGCTGATCACTTGCAACTTTTCATATACCTATGTATCTCCTTGCTGAAATTCTCATTGACGTCTGAAGCTTTGTAGCTGCTGACGAATAGTCAAAATCTTCCATCATCTACGTCCTTAGAATTTTTGGCATTGCAGAGCTGCCAAGTAAATTGTTTAATAACGTTAAATAGACCTTGTAATGTATACTTAATATTATAAAGCTGTAGAATTTGTTTGTTTGTTTGTTTGAACGCGCTAATCTCAGGAACTACGGGTTCGAATTGAAAAATTATTTTTGTGTTGAATAGTCAATTTATTGAGGAAGACTGTAGGCTATGTAACATCACGCTAAAACTAATAGGAGTGGATCAGCAACGAGAAAGCGTTTATTAAATCTTCCGTTTTCCGTGTAATTCTAATAGTAATCATAACGTGACATTCTTAAAATAGTATTTTAATAGATTGTTCTCTATTTAACGCGGGTGAAACTGTGGGGCACAGCTAGTAAAATATAAATCAGTTAAATATAAACACAGCAATGAATTAGATCCGTGATTTGGTATCCAACGCTAATAGGTAATTACTATAACTTGTATACTAACTACATTTTAATTTATGCAGGATTTACTTTGAAATCTTTTTCATGAACATAAAAAATAATTAGCTAAAATGTAATTTAATTAAAATAACTTCATTTGGCTGTAATTCACGAATACCAAATATTTTGAATGGTTACATAACAATATAAGGTGTATCGCCCATCCTTTGCAAAGAGCATGCACATGCAAAGGATAAATTAAACGCCCCAAACCGAAGCATATTCGATTTTATATCCTCGAACGGTTAATTGTAGTTGAGATTATATACTTATGGTTATATTACTATACTTACATTTAGTTAAGTAATATATTCTTGCTATGCACAGTTAAAAAAGTTGTATTTTGAGTTTAATACTGCGCGTCGTGTAAGTCGTTATAGTGTAATACGCCTAAAGCTGACGAGTCAAAGGTATTTACGCACAAATTCCCTGTAATCTCGCGAACTACCTACGCAGCGAAATCTGATGTAACATCGTGTTACTCATTGGAAGCTAATCGGTTTAATTAACGCTTTCACTGCGAGCGTATACATGATATATTGATGCAAAGTTTGGATACAAAACGGGATAAGTCGCGCTACATTAATATTAATTAGCTTTGAGAAACGATGTAACAAAAGCAATATCAAAACAAAATAAAACTTACCAAAATTATTGATAGAAATGTAACAGACTACAATCAATTTCCAAAGTAATTCATGTTAAGATGAGTACTATTAGAAAATAATCTAAAATGTTTCATCTATCAAGGAATGGAATGAAATTTCATAACAGATGGCAGCACTTGAAGATGAAAATATCCTGTCACCATCTGTCACACACACAGACACACCATTTAAAAAGTTTAAATATGCAAGCATTAAGAAAGTTGTTAGTGCTAAAACTTGTTCTAAAACTGCCAACGAATAATAAATTATAAAGTTTTTAGACATGATTTTAAATTGATACTATAAACCTGTTTAACCACTATATATTAATTGAGCAAATTGGCTACCAAAACGATCTCGCGTCACCGGATTTCTATTTGGCGGGATTTCAACCTCATTATATTGTCATCCAATCTTCTTCAATGCAATCACAGCCTCTTGTGTTCAACCTTCCATATTCTTCAGTATGTTTCTGAATGTCAAGTGGGGTTCGTCTTGACCTCTGCAAATAGGAAATGTTTGTTGTTGCGTAAATATATATTTGTTAATATTACGTGTTTTATTTGTCTTATAGCTTTAAAAATGATGAAATGAATGATGAAAGAAAGAAAGAATAATTTTATTTTATCAAAAAATAACAGCAACATTGTAAATAGAGGGATAAAACAAAAAAGAAAACTTTTGAAAAAAAAATATACTAATTCAAAAATACAAAATAAAATTAAAAATAGAAATACAATAGGATGAAACTAGAATAATTATAAAATATATAAATAATAACCACTATACAATGTTACAAAAGTTACCCAAGTAATTACGGCTTCTATTCCCAACCAGACAGTTACTTGTGTGACATATGTTTTCCATATCTGGCTTTTAAATTATCTGCAGCAAGTATTTAGTATATAAGGACAGTTCGTCTAACTGTTTGTGAATTCTCTTTAGCAGACAGATCAATGACCTGATTGCTTTTCGTTGGTACGAATTGAAATGGTGAGCGTTGACGTTTGAGGCTGGCTTTCCAGCCCGAATACGGAATGTTAACCATTATTGGGACACACATTTATAAATTAAATACATTAGTAAATAGGCTTTGGCCGATGATAAAATATATGTCAATGTTGTTATTGGTAAAGCTGTATTATCACCACAAAAAATTGTGCACATCGTATATTTCGATGAATTAAAAGATATCTCTTAATATCCTGGGCATCAGAAAACATTGTTTAGTGTAAGTAACTCGAATGAAAAAGGGAGTCCAAATTAAGAGATAGAATGTAGATATTGACAGGACCCGCCAAAAGACGAGGACATTTTTAGTTGAAACTTAATGAAAAAAGCCAGCAAATACGGAATTAATTGAAGATTCCATTTGTGATTTTAAAATTACTTCTTTATGTTCGTTCCCTATGATTATTTATATGTTACCAATATCCAAAACAAGCACTTTTTAAATTTTTTTGTCTGTCTGTTTGTTCGGGAAAATCCTTGAACGGCTAAACCGATATTGATGAGACTTCCAGTTGCAGATGCGTTCCAGATGCGTTTGGCTGGCCTGAAAATAATATTGTTACCAAATGTACCTACTTATAGAGAATTCTTCCGTGCAAATATGAGTTTTTGAAAATCGTATACAAGTTTTAGTTTACGCCAATTGATTAATGCGTTATATTTTATGACATATTAATTAAAAAAACTGATTAGCGCAGTGGCAAGCACACTTCTCGGTCAAAATTATAAGCCTAAAACAAAACATACGAGTATTTAACACATTTTAATTAAATTCGAAGATGCACGTGAAATTTCTATTCACATCGATATTTCTGTAAATACATCGTTATTTTCCCATGTTATTATAACGCAGAAAAGCGTTTTTCGCTTGCGACCAAACAGGTGGTTAATGTTCGAATCAATTTTCCCCGTCTTCGTTAAGCTTATCTCTTTGAGATAAATCGAGTCGACTCGCCGATTTCGCTTACCGTTAATTCGATTTTGGCGATATCTATCTGCAATTACTACGGAATAGGGACATTACTCAGCCCCCTTGAAAATACCGTAAAAGTTTTCAAAGTACAAAACGTTTTTTACTTGTCCTTTGAGATTGTTTTCATCGATGTTTTAATGCTGCCGATTTCAAATCGAATGACTAGCTATTCGTTCGAAAACGAATCGATAAAAAATTTACTCGGCTTAGCGCTTAGTTCAAAACACATTGTTATAATGTCAAGATTGTTGTAAAGTAGCAATAGGTGTAGCGATGAAACGTCTTCTGTATAAAATGCGTTATATACCAAATACTAGTGGACCTGACCACGCGTTGCCGTGATTATACATGTCAAATCATATATGTCAAATATCGTGCGATCAGAAATATATTTATGTAAAAATTTATTGACAATTGACATTTAATATTATTAATATTTTATAAAAATTATCCTATCTTTTAAGTTGGATCCAATAATAGATATGTACAAAATTTCATTGAAATCGATTCAGTGGTTTCGGAGATTTTCGCAAACGAACATCGTGATACGGGATTTTTATATATCATAAGAGATGTTTTAAACCAAAATACAATTTAAGTCAAACACAATGTTAGCGTTAAAACATAAATATGACAATGATCAAACAACAGGCGTACACTCCAATAAATTTAAATTTATGGAAAGCGTAACGACTATTGGACGTTGTCCAAAGGGCATTCTCGATTAGTTCAGGACCATAGATTTTGCGTCGAATAGAAATGGCGTTTAACGAAATGTACTTTATAATAATAATAATAATAATCTTTATTACCGGAAGTCCAGTTCCATAATTATACACAATATACAAATTTACAATAATGTTGAACAAATATTAATATCAAATACATATTACACAAAAATTTAACGTGTTACTAACAAGAAATTAACCTATGTTAGTAGTAAGAAAATAAAGACAAAACAAGATAACAATTAACATAAAAGTAAAATAAAATATAAATGAAAATACAAAATTATCCACCACTTTATTCACCCGACACTAAATAATATTTAAAACATCTCAAGATACTTTACATTTTAAAATTTTCCGCTTCAAGTGTACCATTAACCTATAAGCAACAACGATAGGTCGACGCTGCCTATTGGGAGAGGTTCTAGCCAATCCTAGGGTCCATAAGTACCGATATATAATCCCATTTACAAAAAAGTGTAGGGTTATTTCCGTTTCATTTATTCCAAATGCAGTAATGAAATGCAGTAATTTCTATCTCTTATCTGTTCTACGGTGAGGGTTAAACGTGTCAAAGTGACCCTTGTATACGTAACTCTATTATTTGGATTTACGGACAGGGGGAGTGTTAATTATGTTGTGTGAGAAATTGGCGTGAGATTCACAAAGCGTCAAGTCTCAAGGGGTCCTAATATTGTTTACACAAAGCAAGGACACTACCATTGAGTTCATAGGTTAATAATTATAACCGTTATTATAACACCCCAACTGCTTGCGGCAATTCATTATTATAATGATGTTAATTATTCCTACATATTTTAGTCTGTTAGGAAAAATAAATGAATTATCACACGTACTAAAAGAAGAATTCGATGGTCTGGACACTTAGAGGAATACGCAGCAGATTTCTAATGCGATGGGACTGATAGAAACAGAAGACGAATTACTAGCCGTATATACATACATATACATAATTCAATTAAATTTGAAACGTGTTAAAAAGACCACGTCAAGAGTTCCTTGCATAATTATATGGTGTAAGTACAGGCGAAGAGAGTTAAGTCCGTACTCGATAGAAGTGCTTAGTCTGTCTACCCCCGTGGGAATTACGCGTAACTGTATGTATATACGTAACAGTAAAAACTATTCTTGTTTCCAATAATTTCCACAGGTATCTATACTAGTATGAGAAAGCTAAAGAGGTTGTTTGGTCGTACAGTAATCTCAGGAACTACTGGTTCGAATTGAAAAATTATTTTTGTGTTGAATAGTCCATTTATCGAGGAAGGCTTTAGGCTATATAACATCACGCTATGATCAATAGAAGTGGAGCAGGAACGAAAAAGCGTTCGTTTATTATTTGGTTGTGGTATATTTATTATAGTAATCATAGCGTGACATTCTTTAAATAGTTTTTTAATAGATTGTTCTCCAATTAGGCGGGTGAAACCGTGGGGCACAGCTAGTATATAATAGCAACGTAGCCGATGTCTTTATACAGATATTTTTATATACGCATTGTGAGCAGGTCTGCATATAAATTCATATAAATGTCTCCCCGGATAAAGTGAAGCGACCATACCGGACTGGGATATAAATATTTTATGCGGATCTTAGGCGAACTGATTTATGCATAGGAGAAGTAGATCCCCGGGTAAGTAGTGCTAGCCTAGTGGTTTGGAATTCAGCAACCGGCTCCGGGGTCTAGGTTCAGAGTCTAGGACGCAACGCTGACTAGTACACGTATTTTATCTCTAATATATATAAAAATCCCGTATCACGATGTTCGTTTGCAAAATCTTCGAAACAACTGAATCGATTTCAATGAAATTTGTACATATATCTTTTATTTGATCGAACTTAAAAGATAGGATAGGTTTTATAAAATAAATAAATAATAAATGTCAATTGTCAATAACTTTTTACATAAAATCAATTTCTGAATGCACGATATTTGACATATATGATTTGACATGTATAACCCCGGCAACGCGTGGTCAGGTACACTAGTCTTCTTAATATATAAAAATAAATGTTTGTCTGTATGTCTTTTATAGAATCGTAAACTATGCATTGAATCAAGTGATGGTCTTTAGCAAAGTTGTTGTGCATGGGCGTGCGAAGGTTTCTGAGTTGGTACGACCAATTTTCGAAAGATTTCTAGTTGTTTTTAAGATGTGTGACGTGTGCCAATCCACACTTGGCCAACCTGGTAGACCTTCAAAACACAATTTCAAATTTCTAAGTAAACCAAGTAAATGCAAGGACATATATTTTCTTGTACTTGACAATAACTTTAACAAGCCCTTCGGAAAATGATTATTGGAGACGGAGATGATCTCGTAGCCTTTGGGATCGGATCATCTTATCTTTCCTTATCTTTTCTTTACGTTGACTAATATTCCCATTGTGATTGAATGTATTTCATCAAATTAGAAATATTACATGCTGACCGGTTAATAATATGTAGTTTTTCTCTAATACATAATATGTAATGTACCTGTACACTTTTTTGTTTACGGACCCATCAAAACGTTTATAAATAGATCGTAGACAGTCATAAATTTTATGTAAGTTTTGTTCTATAAATAAAATATAATGAAATACAAGCATGTTGAGCACTGTTTAATATATCCCGCAATCCCCGGAGTGCCTGCGGTATTATAAGGCTGTCTGCTTTCATCCTTTAGTTGACATAAAGCTAGTTATCACTGACAAGTTGTTACGTTGTGTTATAAGTGGGACAGAGTCCCAAAAATAAACGTAAAACATACGCCTACGGTATTTCACCCGGAATATTCCTTCATATTTTTCCTGTGCGTGCAAAATCGTAAACCTATTTATATATTTAATATTAACGCAGGAAAAATTGTCTGTTTGTTTGTTTGTAATGGTAACATTATGTAGTTGTATAAGTCATGCTATTGGCTGATGTCTCGGTCTAGCGGAGTGATTGCTAAGGAGGTAGTGGGTTCGCTTTCCAAAGGGAACAAACAATTGTGTTGTAAGCACATTTGTATGTTTTTTGTCTAAGAGTATTAAACCTATACAAATACTAAATATGTTATTTCTTAGCTGTCTGGTCACAAGCATTTATTTGTCTACTTCAGAATCAGGCAGCTGTGGGTAGGGTTGTCCCAATTATTATATTATTATTATCGTTTTATGTCTATATACCTATGTTATATCCATTCGTCTATACGCTTCTTGTTGATGACAAATTTTAGTCACACAATTTTCAATTCAAATTCACACAAACACAAGGTTACCGCTTTATATTTAGTTTTATTTAGTTCTATGTATTTAATTATCGCAACCCAAGTTTATTTATTTATTTCTATTTATTTTTGCAATTCAAGTTGATTTATTTATTTCTATTTATTTATCGCAACCCAAGTTGATTTATTTATTTCTATTTATTTATCGCAACCCAAGTTGATTTATTTATATCTATTGGTTTTTGCAACTCAAGTTGATTTATGTATCGAGTTAGAAACACGACAAGGTGCCCGTTAGTTCTCGATATCTTTCTTTTTAAGGAAACTTTAAGAAAGTGGAGGAAGGAAGGCATTTATTGCGCTAAAAGCTCCGCCCGAACTAACTTTAAAATGGATTCAACTTTGTCCGTCGCATTTAACGTGGGGCCGCGTGTTACACCAAAATGCAATGTACCGTATCTATGTAATTTAATTTATGTCTTTTTCAAAATCTTTTTTATGTAACGAGAGTAACAACACCTCACGCACGAGTCACAGACACGGGACTGTAGGAATGTGATTGTTAATGTTAGTTAGTTCAGTTCGTTATAGACGTTAATAATGCTAATAGGATTGTTACTTACTTATAGAACTTATTTAGTTATAGGACAGTTAGTAAAATTAATACAGTTAGTATACTCGTTTTTACTATGATTTCAGTGCGACCAAAGTACCAACGCTTAGTACTTACCAATTTTGCAAATCTGGCTAATAAATCAGAAGTCCAGCAAATAAATCAGAATATAATTTTACTGCCTTGGAATACTAATTATTTAGCAGTGCCTTACATACGGTAAATACGGCAATATTTTTTTAGGTAATAATATTCTTGCCGTGTAGTAGGTAAGTCCACATATAACACAAAGGTATTTTATTTTTATTTTTTTCGAAAAGTAGCAACATTTTTCTCTGATCAGGATATTCAACTAAATTTACCCTCAAACGCAAACGGGTATCATTAATCATTGAATGTTAACTTGAGCGGAAATCAAACCCACATCCTCTGCACGGTACAGTGTTTTCCGTTGTGCTAAATGGGTCGCGTTAAGCCTTCACTATCCTCGGACCGGAAGCCGGCAGTGTTGACAGTAGGCTCTGTTCCTACTCGTATTATTTATCCGCTTTAGTAGGTATGTTCGATCCAAATAGGTACATTAAGGAAAGATTTTGTGTTTATTACATAAAATGATGATACATGCATCTCATCTAGTATCCTTTTCGAAGTCAACATGAATGCTCTAAAAGGTAATGTTAAAGATTTCTATAGACATATTGACAACTGTAGCTACTCTTGCTACTTACATAAATTTAATAGTCCTATTCGTATAAATCGTTTGACTGCTCTCGTGATCGAGTGGTTGGAAACCCTGACTGCAACTGCAAAACCGGAGGTCGTGGGTTTGACTCCCACTTAGGACGAACAGTTTTGTGCATTCGGTTACCATAACACAGGCATTCCATTGCCTAATTTGGAATAACCCATGCGAAAAAAAAACTAGGAAATAAGCGTGGCTGTATGTATGCCTTATTAAACGTAAATAAACGTTTGTAATCCAACTATAAAAGCAGTGATAGCCTTGTGGTTTGAAATTCAGCCTTCCACTCGGGAGGTCTGGGTTAGATCCTGGCACGCACCTCTGATTTATTACGTGCGTTTTATAATTTAAATTTAAATATCACTTGCTATAACGGTGAAGGAAAACATCGTGAGGAAACCTGCACTCCTTAGAGATGTTATAAAGTATACATTTTCTGAGGTGTGTGAAGTCTACCAATCCGCACTTGGCCCGCGTGGTAGACTATCGCCTAAATCCCTCTCACTATGAGAGGAGACTCGGTCCAGCGGTGGACCATAACAAAAATCCAACTATTGTCACCGGAACCATTTGGTTTGGGATATGCCCATTGAAGGTAGGGGACGCTCGGGAATATTAGCCACCAGCGCTTATCGAAGTACCGATCAACCCCTACCTCGTTATCTATAAAAACCGTTTGCGGTCCGTTATCACGTAAAAGCTGCGGGCGTTTTAATAATAATTATTTACAAATTGTAAACGAGTTTAACATTAAATTCATTTACATAAAAGTTATTTTATTAACTAGGGCAAGGACACCTATGTTTGTAATATTCAAATCAAATTCACATTGTTTTATTCATTATAAGGTACATACACTCAATGAAGGTCATGTTTTAGTAATTGTACTTCGGCTTTGTGCGCCCCTCAGGCTATAGTAGACCGGGAGAAAAAGACCAGGAAAAAAACTCTCAGCACTCTTTTAAATAACAAAAGAATGAATTAAGTAAGATTGAATCAGATAAAATATAAAGATAAATTGACTGGTCTCGTGGTCGAATGGTTAGAGACCCTGACTGCAAAACGGTTGAGGGTTCGATTCCCATCCAGGACAAACATTTGTGTCATGAGCACATTTATTTGTTCTGTTTCTGGACGTAATAAAAATATCTATATAGGTACTATATTGTATGCATGTCTATATGTATGTTTATCAGCTGTCCGGTCACCATAACACAGGCATTAAATTGCCTAGTTTGGGATCAGGCAGCCGTCCGTGGAATTGTCCCCAGTTATTTATAAAGATAAATAATATATTAATTACACGACGGTGTAAGCAAACGTATGATATAGAAACGCGAATCCTCTGAGAAAGCGCAGGCTCTTAATCTTATTGTTCTTTACTATTTTCTTAAAATATCTGCCCATCAATTGTTCTTTTCCGAGGCCGCATGCCAGGAACTGCTCTCTAAAAGCCCTATATTTGCCTTTGCGAAGTGGAATGAAGTTTTTCGAAATATACATACAATGGCTGTGTGCGAGATTCTTCTACACAGATACAAGTTCTTATAATAACAAACGTTTTCTCACTAACACTTGTGCACATTGAAAATAACATTGTTATCGTACATATCATAATAATCTTCTATCTATCTATACTTATAATAAATCTGTAGAGAGGTCAATTCTGTCTCTCTGTATAACCGTTATAGAAACAAAAACTACTCG
>DWGJ01002353.1:0-16050 GCA_018246895.1 Aspitha aspitha aspitha | reverse complement strand
TATTTGGCACTCGCTGCTTTCTGCCTACCCCGCAAGGGACCTGGCGTGACGATATGTATGTATGTATGTATGTATGTTTTATGACATTAGTTGAATATAATCGATTCAATGTTTTTAATAAAAACATCGATACTTCGAGTATATCAAAAGCATCTCAAAACATCGGATCAATTAGATATATCGCATTATAAACATCGATATTTCCAATGCATCGATGTTTATCGAATAACCCTAATTAATAAACTATGATGTGTAAAATACATACAGCGGGGACGCATAGGCAACCTTGTAATTGCTAACAAATAATAAGAAAGAGAAGATGAACGACATATATTTATCTTTGTCTAATCACAGCAAAAAAAGAGAGACCGATAACTAGCCTCATTTGCTTTCTCCTTTTTTCGGGCTCCTCCGATCTAGTATGTAATATGTCTATGGTAAAATACTAAAATATCTATACATTTAAGTCATAATTCCTTCGTATAATTGAGTTTTTTAAAAATTGTAAAACATTTTTTGTTTCAATGTTCAATCTTTCAATTTATTATACTTCAGCATTAAGCATTTTGAAACTTAGCCATTCTCTAGGCATAAGGTACATTCTACAATTTTTGGTTTGACAGTTCGATAATTTTGCAGATATTTGTGTATCTTTGTATATAGTAGGCATGGTTGTTTATTTTATTTTGTATCTTATTAGACTGTCATCCCAAATAAACATTTATTCTAAACTTGTCCGTCTGTAATTTTTTTATCTAATGAGTGTTTTATAGCCTTAGTTAAAATAAATTTGTTCATAAAATCAACGTCGGCGTGTTGACATATGAAGTGTGACTGTTTATGTAGAGAGTTTCGCGGGGAATTTGTGATTTTGGCTTAAATATGGCTCTGGGAGGCTCGACGTTCCTGCAGGATGCGACGATGCTGGAGCAACTGCTTGAGGAAATTAACTTTCAGCGGACGAAGGAGATGCGGCAACTGATGAAAGATGGTAAGACTTTGATATTTTGCTTTATCAATCTCTGTTTTAATATAACTAAATTGTCGATTATTGAGTATAAACCTTTAAATTAAAATACTTTAATGCTTTTTGCGCGATCGTCATATTTATAAGAAGAAATATGCCCCACCCTTAAAGAATGAGTGAAACTTTAAATACTCAGTTTATTTTGGAACTAAATATGAAGATATCTTTGCTTTTTCTAAAAGTCTTCTGTTAAACATGTTTGATAAACATTAGTTTATTATTTGCAACTAATATGTATATATCTATAAAATAAGTAAAGTAAATAAAGGTTGCACATTCTGTCTCTTAGAGAATCAATGAAATTTGAATATGTGTCTGTCTGTGGACATATATATTTAGATAATTTCAAAGGGTATTTAAATAACTTTAGCACTAAAGCAGTCACAGATTGCAAGTAAACTGTAATTTGTTACTGAACTAACTAAAAATTACTAAAACTTTGTAATTATTAAACTATTACTGACTAAAAATTGGGTAAACTAAAAAACGGAAAACTAAATAATGGAAACTGACACTTGGTTGATGGGAACATTTATATTTGTGATATTTAGAACCAAATATGTGAGTTTCTATCGGTGTTTTGGCGGCTATAAAAGATGCCAATTGTTACTGCCAGATAAAAGTTTTAGAAACATCTGAAACCTAGGTTGGCTGCTAATCAATATTGTCACCATTTTGCATATGAGGAGTAGGTTCCAGACCTTTCGATTTGCAGTAGAGACCCCGCCATTAGTCGTTTATAATAAGTCATTTATAAATAGAGAGATCGTCCATAAATGGTACCAGTGGCTTATTTAAGGTTAGTTGAATTTCATTCCACAAGTTGTGTAGACATAGCAGCAGTGCAGACAGCAGACTTGTTTTGTTTTTCTTCATATAACTCAAGATTAAGGTATTTACTACAAAAATGATGTAACAAATTTTACATAAAACATTTATTGAACTTTATCTTATTTTACAACAGCAATGGTATAAATTTATAGTTAGTTACATCTTCCAAGTATAACTTATACATAACACGATACCTCTATACATTTTAGGTTCCAATAGGGCTTTGGTTTTAGGCTGTCGCATCAGGCCAGTTCTGTTATGTATACAATCATACAAACTTTAATCATTCTGGATGATTGAAGTTAATATTAATATTATTATGTAATCTTTCAATCTATTCTAAACATGTTACAAATTAAACATTTATCA
The DNA here is from genome assembly GCA_018246895.1 of Aspitha aspitha aspitha. NCBI lineage: Eukaryota > Metazoa > Arthropoda > Insecta > Lepidoptera > Hesperiidae > Aspitha > Aspitha aspitha. Next base: position 13,823 of record DWGJ01002353.1, on the reverse strand, counting down.
ACACCAATTCTGCACTTTATTTCTGCTAATAAACATGTGAATATTTTTTTACAAGCAATCACAATTATTACAACACGAGATAAGATTATAAGTTGTGGTTTGCGCGATGTTTATTATTAAACATATGTTAAATCCAATGTTGAGCCTCATTGAAACAGTTTTCGGGATCCCTACGGAACCTTAAAATAACGTATTATTGTTTTGGCCCATTCATTTTCTATTTCATTATTTACATGATATAAGAAGGTCCACACAGATTCGGAATGTGGGGTTAAAGCTTTTTTAATAATTTACAAACAAGATAATTTAACACTCATTTATATTGTATTTATTGTAAGTAAGCCAGTTTCGATAGATGATTAATTTAAAATAGTTAACAGTTCTAATGCATTATTTCTCATTCATCTTTAATTAAAAACAAATTTTTCTATGAAGGAATATTAAGAGTTATGAAGAATAGTTAAGTTAAAGCTATGATTGTCCATTTTGTTGTTAATTAAAGTTGAATGCCTTTTACAAGTCTCAGATCTGTTAGTCTTCACTGAAATTCTCTCTTACAAATTCATTTCCTTGTGATCACAGTCTCATTTTTAAACATTTCATAATCAACATGATCTAAATTATAATTTACATTTTACAAGAAGTAGCGGTACAATTATGAGGAGAATTGGACTGCGATTCTCAGTGATTTTGAGCAACATCACCAAATATGTGTGATTACACCAGCTACATTCCTCTTAGAGGCTGTTCATGTGATATTATTAACAATAAATTATAATTATTATTATTTATATACATAACTAACAACCTTCAAGACATTAATTCCAACAAAATCTATCTCTTTACATATAATTCATATATTATTTGGACATATAAAAATTCATTAGGAATCATTAAAAGCGCTACCACTGATCTGTTGATTAGTTCAGTTGTCAGCCATATGCGTCTGCTTTATATATTCATAACAAAACTTAGCTATCTAAATACTACATACCATGTATTTTATAAGTTTGATTGAACTTATCGCAATGGGGGTACAAATATGTAAACAGAATATGGTAACTTTAACTCATCATAATACAACACATTTGACACAAAATCAACAGATAAAATTACTTTGCATTATAAATACCCCCATGGAAAAATATGTTTTGGTGACAATCCCATACCTTGGCCACAGACTTATCTCTAACCAGACGGAGATAATAAGCTCAAATCTATAAAAACTTTCAATGTCCACAACAGCAAATTGCATGTGAATTTTTAAAGGCGACAGTGTCGACAAACTATTCGAGTTACAGCTACTTTCTACCGTTAAAAATTAATCAAATGATCTTCGAAGGCACTTTTAAACCAGTTATTCTTTTCTAATTCAATTATCTATATAAATGGAATGAGAAACGAATTCGATGCTGCAACTTAGGCGACATTTCATGTAACAATATCAACATCCGCTTGCGCTATGCAAGTCGATGTTCATACACGTGGACGTTAAATATCCAATCGTTACGTGCGGTTGGAGTCGAGCGCACCGGTTCAGTACAGATTACGTTGCAGAGTCGGGATTCGTGGTGCTCCAGGGCACTACGTATTGGACAGACCTGTTCGTGCGTCACTTTCTGTTCCAAGAGGAGCAGTCAATAGACTGCGACGATTTGCTGTTCTTCGTCAGGAAGCGACACGTCAAGGGTTCCTCGCGCTACTTGCCCAAATACGAGGTACCACCCATGTTTCTTTATATGACATCGGCTAAAAGAGTTTTTCATTGCAAGCAAATAAACATAGTTCGGTTGATTAAAATTACTGTCCATACGAATATTTGTAACAATAGTTCATCTTTGTCTCGTTAAACATTATTATATTATGATCTTATATATGATTTAGAGTTAAAATATAGCTTATCTGATATTCAAAACGACAACGGTACTATCGCGTCTCGTTATCACTATTTGATCCTGACGCGCGAATACTACTTATCAGGTTAGATAGGAGGAATTTCAGCCAACATTCTCTGATAATTTAGTTAATCTGATTCATTTTTGTTACATGCAATCAATATTAGTTTTTTGGCATACAACATATCACAAGTGCAACATTCGCCCGCCAGGTCTTCCCTCAGAGTAAATACAGTTTTATTTCGGATCTAAGTTTAGATATTAAGTAGCAATTTATAAAAATAAAATTTCACTATACTTCGATCAAGGTACTTATAGAAAAAGTATTACGTTGTCTGAAAATATATTACGCTGTCTACATGTACAATTGTTCTAGTATGTTTTTGTTTGTTTTAAACAAGATTTAATATAAAGAGAATATGTTACTGTCTGTAAACTTGTGCAAGTTCAGAAAAATACATGTGAGTTGCTTTAGTCGACAGCGTCAAGAGTCGGTTGTCTGGCGCAACGCTCTCATGGCCTAGGTGCTTTTTATTAGCTACAAATATCTGTTTTCGAACTACTCCTCTGATTAGCACCATTTGGATTAATATCTCAAAAATTTTCAGACAATCTTTGGAAATACAAAAAGTTTGTTTCGACAACAGTTATTATGTACTTTATTTTAAACAATATAAAAATATTATTTCTTACAATAGGCTGGTATTAGAACAAGTATGTACTTACTAGCGAGGGCTGTCGCGAGCGCCGCGGCTCGCGATACTCTACATCGCGGACATTCATCGCACCACAAAAACTAATCACAGTATATTTTGTTAATAAATAGTAAGTTCCTTTTAGACTCGAGATTTATCAATAACCACTTATAAAATATAAAATTTACAAAAAACAAAAATTCTATCAACAGTTGACAGTAATTGATCGATCATTGTTCTCGGTAAAATAAAAATCGAACCTTAAGTCTACTCAACAATAAAAGCATACGAGGTCGTCGGTATAGAACAGTTTGCACTAGGTTAGAGTTGCGTAGAGTTATCACAATTCACAGGCAGCGGACCCGCGGGTCCGCACGACTATACGATCGCACAAAGCACAGCCAAACATATGTCCAATCGCGGCGCCCGGAGTTACCGCCGCTTATCCGCCGCCTTGCCGGCCGCGCCTGTTCGCAGACGGACGTCGAGGTGTTTCGCAAGGACTCCAAGAAACTTCCCATCGGCGACCCCGAGATCGACTGGGAGGAGACCGTCTACTTGAATCTGATCGTGCACCAGTTCGACTACACGCTCACGTTGGCCATCTGCACGCGGACCAGTCCGAAGGAGCTGCAGGTGTTGAAGCGGCATTCGCAGAAGGTGAGCGTCATACACGCTCCGGCGGCGGCAGGGCGCGTGCGCGTCACTAGCTGAGCCGGCTGAACAGCTTGGTCCGCGGCCACGGCAGCGGCCAGTCGTACCGGCGGGGCACTGGCCCGCGTACGTTGCCCTCCAGGTATGTGAAGAACCAGTACCACCATTCCCGTTGGATCATGTATTGGTTGTATCCGTTGCCGCTTCGGTGCGGCGTTACCAGCAGCGAATGGTACAGCCAGAAGAGCCGCGTGGTCACGTAGTACGCAATCACTACATCCACCGTGTAATGGCCGTGCGCGAGGAGCACGAACGTCACGCCGAGCAGAGCCGAGCCCCACATTGCCCAATGCACCGGCCACAATTTTTTCGGCGAGTACTCGGCGACTATCAGGTAACTGAGAACTAACACCATTGTGTGTCCAGAGTATATGTAATCACCACAGTAAGTATGTTTTCCGTTTATTGATAATCCGAAACCGGATATTAAGTAAAACATCCTTTTTATAACTAGAAGTGGCGTAGTGTTGTTGCTCTTAGGACTGCAGAAGTATGTCGTACTCGAAACGGGCATGACCGTTACGAACATGGTCACCGACCGATACAGGTAAAGCAGACCTATGATCAGGAACAAGCGTCTCGCTACGATGAAACGGTGCTTATGAAAGATGACCAGTACCATTGCGACGGTCGTCGAGATCATAATAAGGTATTCCGACACGGCCAGACCCCAGTCGCGTGCGGCCACATTGTCCAATATAATGTCGTTGAGCGGCGGTGTCGTATTCCTGTCCGGTAGCCGTTCGTGCACCAACGACAGGGACATCATATTTATGCACACGCACAGAAACAAGAAGAAAAAAGATATTATTGTTTTCCCGATTTCCTTGGGGTATCTCTCCTCCCTGACCGTGCCGGGTGGAATTTCTACAATAAAGTCGCCGGCGTGTGCGCGCTGCGGCGAGTGGTCCTGGTCGGGATCGGACTCGTCCGTGGTGGGCTGCGGCGCGTCGATCTTGACATTGCGCGCCAGTAGCGGTTGTCGCTGCATGAGTTCCGCCTGACTGGGCATCTCGCCGCTCTGCCTGGCGTCGTTGTGGCGCCGCGACGCGTTGTTGTTCAAGTCATTCCGCTTGAGTCGCGGTTCAAAATTGATACCCTTAATCTCTTCGTGTACCGTGTGAGTAGCTATGTCGACATCGCAGTGCGGCGGCGGCGAAGGCTGGCGGGTAGGAGGCGAGGGCGCGCGCGGCAGTAGCGCTAGCTGCTTGGCGGGCAGCTCATTGGCCAGGTACACGCGCACCGACTCGACGAGAGGCTCCGCGAAGTTGATCTGTTTAGGCGGCGACGGCTCCTTGTCTAGGGAGCGAGCTGAGATCGTCATCCAATCACCATTGGGTTGGATCGAGCCTGAAATTGTGAAAAAAAAAAATTAAAGCATTCGTTTGTCTAGATTATTATTATCTTACATTTTTTTTAGGTCGGAGGTGTTACTAAAATTGGTACGTAGGTCTGGGTTTTAATTGAGGTAGGGCCACCTCTCATATACATATTTGCGCGGCCTCACAACAATATGTTAATTGTTGTGTAATAGTTTAGTGGACATATATGAATTAATCATATTCATATTCAACGCATCTGTGGCTGTGACTCCCGTGCAACTTCATTCTCGTATGATATTATCTGCCCACCATGACCACGTTATATCAGGGAAAAGAGGGTCAATTACAAATTTATTGTCTCATTCGAGCAAATATTCCTTGCTGTGTATTCTTGTATTATCTATCATATTTATCAAGTTATCTATTTCGTGCATATCTTTATATTACGTTTACTTTATGTTCACATATTTTAATATGTTAATAATATTTTGCCTCATTGACATTTAACTAAACCGGTATTTTAATGTTTAATTTCCGAATCGAAGTTACGAATTCATTGTTTTCATGGTCGTATGTGTTATAGAATAATTATGTTTTGCTTATATTTAATATGTGTACTACATGTATTTTAACTAAGTAAACAAAGTCCGTGAATGATTATCGTTTATTATTTTCATTAGAATAGCATGACTAACGACTTTGACGATTCTAGCTGATTCTATACGTTGTAAACAAACTGACGATGCAAGCAGGTACAGGTTAAAGACCGAGAACCGTTGGCGCGCGGGGCGCCTGCTCTTTTGTCACTGGATAATTAGCGGTTAGTGTTCATTGTCGCTCGACATCTGGGTTATACCTACTCATCTGACTTACAAATGTAGATAGCACAATCACATGTTTCGCTATAGATTTGATCGTGCCTACATTCGTGCAATTGCATTGTAATAGAAAGCGCCCGGAAGTCGTCAATCGGTAACCGGGACTCACCCGATCAATGTGCGAGCTGACATTCCAGCCGAGCGCAGCTCTTCATCGATTCTATGGCTCGACAGTCGGTCGTCCCGTGCGCCCGATAGAAAGTCGGAGCGCCCGCCCCGCATCCAGCGAATTCACAAACTGAACGAGGTCACGGTGGCACCCCGCCTGATGCACTACAACGGTGGCATGTGCGAAATGCACTCCGGGCCGAGTATCACTGTTCAAACTTCATTCACACTGTCACTCTACACTTCGGACGGTTACAATCTCGATTAGAATATTGTTATTTTATGTGACGGAGTGCGCGCTGCGAGCGAGCTTACAAAGTGGCGATCGCGTACTAGAAAATATGTAGAACTGGTTGGCTTCGGTCTGGTGGCGCTCGGGTGCCATCGGCTCGGTTCGCGCATGCTCGTCTCAATGGAAATTATTACGCGGGTGACGTCACCGCCCGCCGCGCCGGCCCCCTCGCTCGGTGCGACTGCACTCGCCGCCGCTCGTCCCTACCATGCGACTCAACTCGCAACGATCTCACTTTAAATTTAAATAGGCAATAAAAATTATATTTTATTATTCTTAAATAAATAAGTTTTATAAATCATATAAGTCTGAGATTTACCCAAAAAATTACGTTATGGCTGATTATAAAGGCGGAAAAAAAATTGAAAATGTCTCTAGCTAACTGCGGTGACTAACCAGCAGCGATTATGCACTTTGGATGTAGGCCAGTGAAACAATAATAATTGTATTATCATTATTTATAACCTTAACTTGCATCCTTTTTAATTTTAGTATTAGATTGTTTAATTCGCATTACTTTTTATTGAAAATCTTATTATTGTTCGTCGAATATTTTTTTTTGGTGTTCTATAACTAATATAATTGTGGAATTATAAAAGACAAAGGAGTTTCGCTGGTTTAGGCGCCGGTATAAATAGGTTTTGTCTATTTCTAATATGTCTATAATATATATATATTGCAATTATGTTCTGTGAATTAAGTTACTTGTTGTTAGTTAAATTCGTCTGGAGATCCGACAGTGAAGTTCCCGATGTTGACATTTGTTTCCTTAATGACTTCATATTAACGATTAACGAGAATAGTTACCATGCGGCCTTATTTAATTTCGTAATAGCTTGTGTGACTAATGTTTTTATTGTGTATTATTCCATAAGTCTTCCACAATGAAGCTTTGTTGCTTCTTTTGAATAGGAATGGCCGTTTTTTGGGGGGAATTCATGCAAATAAAGTTTATTGTATCCGTAGTATGTATATCTTGACAGTGTGATGATGTTTTTTATCGATACTTTATTATGCTGAATAGGTAATAATAGTTCTTCTGACGAGTGCGACAGCACGGGGGGGGGGGGGGGGGGAGGAGATGATGAGGTATGTAATAATGTGGGTTCCATTTTACAATATAAAAAAGATAAGTTACTTTAAACGGCTGCTAATATTGTGTGCGAGGTGGATTGAAAAACATTTTTTCTCATATTTTCTATTTTAAACTGTTCTTTATCACAAACTGAGGTATCATATCACAGGGTCGGATGTTTTCCCACGAGCTTCGTTCTTGACCCTCGTGTCATTGTTGGTGCGACTGCGGCTGGCGGGAGCGGGTGCCATTACAACACCGTTCGCGGCCAGTTAATGTTTCTCTTACGAAACGAATGTATCTTCCCTATTTTATATTATAACGACCGTAGTTCTCTTTCATCGTCAGATTTATTCGTAGAATAATACTTTATCTAAAGTTTATTCTATCTTCCGTTACTCACATTTCAGTGCTCTGGTTTTTAGAAAACTTCACAACAGTTAAATGGCATGGTAAATTGCAGTGCATTAACCAGTGTGGAGTTAACTGACTGGCCTCATGGTCAAGTGATTACAGACCCTGGCTGCAAAGCCGGAGGTCGTGGGTTCAACTCCCACCCAGGTCAAACATTAGTGTGATGAGCACATTTGGTTATTCTGTGTCTGATCGTAATAAAAAATATCTGTATAAGTACTATATTATATGTGTATAAGTGTGTGTATCAGCTGTCCGGTCACCATAACGCAGGCATTAAATTTCCTTATTTGGGATCAGACAGCCATATGTGGAATTGTCCCCAGTTATAATTATGATTAACTTGAATCGAACAAATTTAATACAACGTGATATAATGAATTAACTCTGTTTTATCTGAAATCGAATCTGTTATGCATATTACATTATTTGTAGCGCTCGTATTACTTAGTTATAACTACTCCGTCCACTCTTGTGTTCTACTCTATATACAAGTAATACACTACTGTCAACTTGGCGGCCGTTCTCAATAGTTACTTAGATTATTTTTCTTCGCTGCAATCTGTGTCAACAGAGAAAGTTTTAAGTACCTATAGATGTATGTACACTATTTGTCACAATCGTTAAATTCGATGTTCCGGTAACCTCTACGGCAGTAATGAATGCTAGTTACTCGTAAAATAACACATTGCTCACTGAAATTTAAGCTTAAATTTCGTATATTGCCAACAGAAGCGGAGGTGAGTTGAATGTGAAATGAAGTTGTGCGCACGCGGCGGCAAGAAGCACGAAATCGATCAATTGGATCAATTGGCGCTGCGCGGGCGCGCTTCCATTGTTGTTGTTGCGTTGTTGGGCCACTGCGAACTGGATATAGGTACTCGTGCGTATTTATACGTGTATACATGAGTGCACAAAGCACCGTACCTCCCTCGTACGTTTAGTTCATTCATAGAAAGCCGGTACCGTTTGAGAGAGTGAATTACACATACTGCCTAATTTAACTACCAGTCCTTTTTACGTCCCACTGCTGGGCATCTATCTCTATAACGACCGCAGGAATTTGCGTCGGTTTATATTAAACAGATTTGTAATTACTTGTTGATCAATACAGATAAATGGTTTACATTTTTTGTGGCTTGAAACGTTAAGTTGGTTACATATTATGACCATAGTTCTAACCTAAGCGTGTAAATAGGTACCTAAATTTTGTACAGATACTACTACTTTTTCAAGCGATAAAGAGTTCTCGAAGAAAAACGACATCGGAGAAGTGAAGTGTAAAGTCATTAGTTCGCAATGTCAAATAACATGTCGAGAGTGAGACAAACAAATAATTTGTTCCATTGAAGGTCGAGTAAAAAATTCCGGTCGATGATGACTTGACAAACGTTCCTTCTTATACCTACTATCGATGTAGTTTTGAGACATTTTTAAGGATTCTAACACAAGTACGTATTAGTAGATCAAATAGTTCAAAATCCTAGATGTATGGTTAGTATTATACTTCATGTACCTGTTTCGATACACGGACCATGATTTTTTGAATAACTTGTCGCAATCATTCTAATAGTGATATTTTATCCTTATTCGCATTCCCGATTTTTGTTCCTTGAGACTTCTATACGTGAAGTTGTTCATTCTTATCTCTCTTTTAGTTGTAAGCGTGGCCTTCCAGGGGATGCACTAAGTGGTCAAGGTAGTATCTTACCCAGAGTGGGTCTGTTATATGTACTTACGGAAGTCTTGGCTTTATTATACACATTTAACTGTTCGTTGCGTACTATAAAGTGCAGCCTGTTTATTATATCCATGCTCGATATGCATGTAAAACGCTTTTGCAGTGATTTCCTTGTATGTAATAGCTTTTTCCTGTTCGAACTAAGCGCGGATGAACAATGATAGAGTTGAAGAAATTATCCAGGAGTTAAAGTTGCTATTGGTTGGTGTCGATCAACTGACCGTGGAACTAGATTTGGGCTTTATTGATATCGTCATCTACTTTATGGACTCTTTAGTGTGCCTGTTACCTCGTTACGTTTTATTTGACGGTTATAGTGCGTGACTTTTAATATTAAAAACGCTTAACTTCTTCCAGGTACGCGCTAAGTTTTGATTCCTAAGATGAAATATAAACGAGACTCATCATTGTTATAATATTTACATTGAAAACAGTTTTCTCGGCAAATACGCTGCGATCTAATAATATTGTTTCCTAATGAGTATACCACATATATTTCCTGTTAGTCTGCAACTACTTTTCCATGTGTAAATTGAATATGAATTGTTTTTTTATTCATTATCTTGAAGTCATCGCTGCCCCTTCATCGATCTGCTATGCAGGATTAACGCAGCGTGTTGTTAACGGTAAAAGATATACTCGTATGTACTCGTAACTATCGAACGATCTAGAAAAAACGATCATTGCTTCTAAATTCTATTATTTTCGCTGTAATGTTAATACAATAGCATGTATACGTGTTCATGCAATACTTTGTTTTTACGAGGCTGTAATTATTTTCATTAATATATCGTGAAGCGACAAGAACATTAATTGTTATTTTATCAAAAATCGTGTTTGGATTTTGTAATTGTCGTATCCGGTACCTACAAAAAAATATTAATTGTAAATATAATTTTGATAAGTCTATTAAAGTTACGTAGTTGAGGGATGAAAACATTTTAATTACGCCAAAATTGACCGACCATTAAATTTAAGGGTTAAAAAGGGTCATGGATACCAAATAAGGGATTACCTACAATGGAAACGATGGCATTGTTCGACAATCGAATTTACCTTCAATGTATAAATATGTAATCAAATTTGTAGAATATTGTAATCATGTTTCAATTAAATTATTTTAAACTAGACTCATTTGTGCTCAGGGATTTTATATTTCCTTTTCCGTTAGATTTAATATGTAACAACTCTTTTTCTTCCGTTACAAATGTTTCGTGAACCACTTCAAGACGTTGAATTTTATATGCGCTTATGCATTATTTTATCTCTTGTTTTAACGTGTACGTGATGTGTAAAGATTGACAGTAAAAAAAGAAGCTCCTGATCGTGAATATGATAGTTTTATCCTCTCATGTATGTGGTACAGCTCAAGGTTATTTGTATTGAGACACGACGTCGGCTACCCGCTTCTGCATTGTCACCGGAGTCGAAAGCCGGCAAAGTTCTTAACCCCCGTGGGAAACATATTTTGCGATCTTCTCATGCCGATAAAATTGCTCGGTGAGAGTGTTAGCAACGCACTCGTATGTATCTATTGTACATCAACCTATCTATTATACATATTATGTACGTCTACGTCGAGGCTTTTGTGCGTAACAACTTCTTTAGAACCGGCTTATATCATATCAAAATACAGGTAATAATAGGAACTCTGATGTTTTTACTCTTTAATGGACAACAACAATTAGATATAATAAATAACGTACTACGTACTTAATAAATACGTACGAAATTGTGTTGACCTCGGTTTTTTTTGTATTAAGATATTTTCTGTCGACCTTACGTCATGTGATATAGCTCGGGTGTTTTTGTAGAATACAAAAAAAGCAGTTAACGTTTTTAAACCAATATTGAGGCGGCGAGGTGCGAACAGCGCTTACCGACGCTCCGAAATTCGTGCTATTTTGGAGATTGGCTGTTCCTTCGTTTCCCGTACGTTATTCATTGTATTTTATATCTTGCTCTTGTTTAGTTATTATTCGGGTGTGGATGACGTTTTACTGTGCGTTTTAAAAATGGCTGTAACCTAAGGAATTTCAGTAAATTCCTTGCGATGATACAACTTGTGAGAAGTTTGCTAAAATTGTGACGTCACAAACCCAGTTTATAGTAGAAACAATATGGTTAAGAATTTGGAATACTTTTTCGTATTACCGTAATTGAATCACGAAGACCGCGTAAGTAACTCAAAGATCGTTCAGTGTTGCGAGAGTTTCATATACGACAGCCACAGGTACAGAACACACGGTGTAAATGTAACCGCCACATTAAATTTCGGTGTCAGTGACTCGTTGTTTGCGCAACGGCCCGACGTCCTCTGGCGCGATGTGCACAATGTATGTAATATCTGCTTCAATATGCGCGGTACTCTATATGAATGTCGAGAATGTCTATGTTTTGTTAAGCGGTAATTAGGACTCCGGTGACGTATATACCTAGATTGTAATGTATTCAGCCCGTCTGGCTACTAAGTACTAAGATATTGGTATATTGAAATGTACCTTAGCTATTTTTTTAACGTGAGTGAAAAACTATTTCAAAGCACCTACCGTTGTTATCGGTTATTCAAAGAATACGGGGTCCTAAATGAATTAATGAACACAAAGCAATTCAACGTTCGTTGGTGGTACAGATTATGTGAAATTATATATATTATTTTAATATAGCACATATATATGTCTCGTTACCTTTCGTTCGTATCGACTATCTTATAGTAAACTCAATAATACGCCGTTGAAGAGCTCTTGGGCCAGTGTAGTAAGTATTCTTGAACAGGGTTGGAGCGAGAACTACGAGAGGCCAATAGTTTCACTTCTATCGACCTCCGGCAGTCTATAGCTTCCCATGGCATCAGGTAAGTTCATAGAGACCCACCCATAGTGTGTATTCGACATTTATTCTTAGTTTTTATATTAGTTAGTGGCGTAATTAAGAACTATTAACTTTTGTGACGATGGTAACATCGTACATTGTTATAATTTATTCCAATGAACATTAAGAAAGGAACGCATGGCAAAATTTTGAAACCCAAAATTCTCACGATAGTTTATTTGACATTGTATGATATTTGGATATCTTATAAAAAAATCTTTCGGTATGTGAAGTAGGTCGTGTTATGTCACAAAAATGTAATAGGTCTTTCAGTAAATATATCGGGTCTATCTGTGCTATACCTAAGCTTAAATATTTTTTGCGATACGTCTTGAAAATAAATTTCTGGAGAAAATAATTTGGTACTAGCCGTCAGTATCCAGTTATTGCGTTGCTATTTCCAACATTGAGGTCAGCTCGTCGTATAATAGCCTCCTATAATTTCTCATTTAATGCCAAATTATCTATCAGTCCGCATGTGCATTGTGATCTCGTTGAATCGTGAATTCCTCGACTTCATGGCGACGTGTACTTAACCGGACGTCCAAACGATAAAATAAAATCGATGACTACATTTTGGCGTGGGCATACTTGAAAGTTTATTGTAATAAAACGGATATATTGTGCTTGCGACAGGTGTACGCGTCGCCGTCCCGGCGTAAGATGGACACGAAGGGCGAAGGAGAGGAGATGACCTACCCCCACATCTGCTTCATGGTCGACAACTTCGACGAGGTAACGCGATACACTTGTTCTATATTGTGCCAGTTTTCTCTGTTGCTTATGTAATCTATCGCTCGGAGATAACCGGCCGCTGTGGATTGTCTTGGCACTGCGTTGCCGTTTAGCCATGTTTTGTGCGATATATACCATGAAACAGAAAATATTGACGGTTTTTATCGATAAATAAAGTCGCAATTATAAAGGAAATTTAGCGCCTAGCGACAACCGATAAGTCCATTTGTCGCTGAAATAGAGAAATCATTTAACTACCGGATAAGTAGTTCGAGTGTTTATATTAAAAAGCTGTCAGATTTCGTGAGATAGCGAAACAACTGGTATTCAGAACGGTCTTTGTTCTTAAAACAATAAAACAAAAGCATTTTGTTTGTGGTTTTGTTCAACGTTGCACGGAGAATTGCCTGCAAAAATCTTGCCACCGAAGTAATAAAACCTTGGGGTGTATCTACTATGGGCAGAGTACAGTATGTATGTGAACTATAACTAGATATTGCATCACGTTTATCTATATTTGTGCAATACGGGAATAATTTTAATTGTTGTAATTAAAAGATTCATTCAGCTTTATTATTAAGTAGGTAGTCGATTTTTTGCCGTTTGTTATAACTGTTATTATAGCAGGTGCATTGTTTGCTTTTACGATTGTATTTCCTTTTAATGTTTCTTCTTTACTTCATTTACTATGTACATATTACATAAGTACTTACGGAAATATTAATACAATACTAAAATCGCTAATGTGTATAACGCACAATGTGTAGTAAGTACAAAGAAATTCAGGTTAATTAATGAAGATGAATCGCGGTGTGAATTTTTGAGCAGCCCGTGTTAGTTGTCGAATTAAACTAATATATTACGTCGGACGGTTTGCGTTATGTTTGGATATAACAGTTGGCAGTCTACGTTCTCTCGAGCGGAAGCGATAACGGTCGCACTTCCCCAGCTCGCACTCCCCACCCCACAATTGCGGCAGTTGCCGCGAGTTTGCGTTTCGGCTGTAACCATCTCGTACGCAGGGCGAAGGGCAACTGACGGGTACGTCCCGCCCCCGTCACCGCACCCTTTCCCGGTGAAAGG